>NQII01008572.1:4002-59329 GCA_002778355.1 Clitarchus hookeri | reverse complement strand
TAACCTCCCACCATGGACAACGCAGTGGCCGACCGCCTGCACGTAATGACTGAGACCAACGACGTGTGCGCAGAATTGTCAGTGTTAACAGACAAGCAACACTGCGTGAAATAACCATCGGAATCAATGTGGGACGTACGACGGACGTGTCCGTTAGTACAGTGCGGCGAAATTTGGCATTACTGGGCTATGCCAGCAGAAGACCGACTCGAGTGCCTTTACTAACAGCACGACATCGCCTGCAGCGCCTCTCCTGGGCTCGTGACCATATCGGTTGGACCCTAGACGACTGGAAAACCGTGGCTTGGTCAGATGAGTCCCGATTTCAGTTGGTAAGAGCTGATGGTAGGGTTCGAGTGTGGCGCAGACCCCACGAATCCATGTACCCAAGTTGTCAACAAGGAACTGTGCAAGCTGGTGGTGGCTCCATAATGGTGTGGGCTGTTTTTACATGGAATGGACTGGGTCCTCTGGTCCAACTGAACCGATCATTGACTGGAAAGGGTTATGCTGAGCTACTTGGAGACCACTTGCAGCTATTCATGGACTTCATGTACCCAAACAATGATGCAATTTTTATGGATGACAATGCGCCATGTCACCGTGCCACAACTGTTCGCGATTGGTTTGAAGAACATTCTGGACAATTCCAGCGAATGATTTGGCCACCAAGACAGCCCGACATGAATTCCACCGAACATTTATGGGACATCTTCGAGAGGTCAGTTCGTGCACAGAATCCTGCACCGGCAACACTTTCGCAATTATGGACGTCTATAGAGGCAGCATGGCTCGATATTTCTGCCGGGGACTTCCAACGACTTGTTGAGTCCATGCCACGTCGAGTTGCTGCACTTCACCGGGCAAAAGAAGGTCCGACACGATACTAGGAGGTATCCCATGACTTTTGTCGCCTCAGTGTATACGCCTTACGCTGGCTTTGAACATTATAAATGTCATTGCCCTAACCCTAATGGTTTGCGAACAGTGGTTAACAATGCAAGCAGTCCAGCTGGATTCAGTGATGGTACAACCAAAGACGAAGTCGGGACGTGCTCCGGTCGCAGGCATTACATTAAACGAACGCTTCACCATGATCCCGACTCACTAGTAGCTCGCTCATTCGAGCAGGAGCTTAAAACTTGAGCCGATTTTTATTTTGCTGCGAAAATACTGTATATAAGTATATACTGTTCACGGTAAACAGAGCACTTTTAAAATCCCTACCCAAGATATACGTGTATGAACATTGTGTGTTCTTCCGCCAAATGTAAAATTATCATTGCAATGGGCCTGATCACTTTATTCATGCGTCGATAAAATGAAACTGTGAAATTATAAGAAAAGTTAATATTTCACACAATTACTAATTCTTACAATGAGATGCATTGAATAAACGGATAGCAAAATAAATCTTTTCATTTCCAATAAATGTTTTCCTGACGTTTTTAACTCAACATTCAGATATGGAACTACTTTTTATCCATCGTTACAAACTTTACAGGGCGCATGCCACTTAGTGCGCCTGTTAAAATGAAAATAGGGGCAGTAATATTTTTCAAAGGTTGATTTCGAAAGTGGTCTATTTATCGTGAACAGCCTTTAATTGCCAGCACGACCGATACTAATATGCATACTGTGATGGAAGTGTCGAACACAATATAACTTATCAGAATGACAGCTACAAAGGTCAGGAGAGAGAGGGTGGTCTGTCCTCTGTTGGATCTGATGAAGAACTGTGATACGGTGCGAACTTGGCCACATNATAGCAAAATAAATCTTTTCATTTCCAATAAATGTTTTCCTGACGTTTTTAACTCAACATTCAGATATGGAACTACATTTCTCCATCGTTACAAACTTTACAGGGCGCATGCCACTTAGTGCGCCTGTTAAAATGAAAATAGGGGCAGTAATATTTTTCAAAGGTTGATTTCGAAAGTGGTCTATTTATCGTGAACAGCCTTTAATTGCCAGCACGACCGATAATAATATGCATACTGTGATGGAAGTGTCGAACACAATATAACTTATCAGAATGACAGCTACAAAAGTCAGGAGAGAGAGGGTGGTCTGTCCTCTGTTGGATCTGATGAAGAACTGTGATACGGTGCGAACTTGGCCACATTATTTATCTGCAGCAGTTCCAATGTTGTGTGACCAACAGCCAATCACGAGCGATGGTGAGAGGGTGATAGAGGCCGACCAAATAGTCAATGAAATATGGTGGTGGGAGGAGGGAGTCGAACTATAGTGAATAAATGGAGCTTCCTGAATTGATTTTATTGTGTGTGTTTGGGGGGGAGGGGGCTGTGGCATGCTGGTGATGGTGAGAGCATAGTGGACATATTGCGAGTAATCATATGAGGTATGGTAACTGATTGGAGGGAGTGAAGGGGAATCGATTAATCTGTAGAACTATAGTAGGTAAATGGAGTGGAGGAAACTGACTGGAGTGAGGGGAAGTGGTTGGGTGTCAGCGGGTAGGGGATGGGTGTCGGTGGGTAGGGAAAGGTCTTAGGGGTAGGACTGTGAGGAAGGTGGAGAGTCGAGTGGTGGGTTGGTGGCGAGGTAGGATCGTAAGTGAGGGAGATGAAGAGTATAGTGATGTTATGGTGGTGTTGTGGAAGGGGGATGTATGTTACGAAAATCAATAATTTTCTTTGTGGGGTGAGAACTCGGCGGATTGATCAGCGATGTTGCCAACGCATGATTGGCACGGGGGTGGGGGGTCGATGGCAACTGGCTAGTCAGTCGCCTGCCAACCGCCGTATACCGGAGGTCACAACATGGCAGTCGGGGTCTGGAATGTCACTTTTCTTCCATTTTTACATGGTTTTTTTCTTTCGATTTTTTGGGTTCAAAGTTACTGGGTTACCCACATGCAACACAGGGATTGGGGTCAGTAACGTAAACAAACATGGCTGCTGACCCACCTGATCCGAGGAGCTTCGAATACGCCTCATCTAAGGACTCAATCGGGACTTTTTTTTTCATGGTTTAAAATTTTTTTGAAAGAAAAGACCAAATCAACCATTTCTGAAGTGATTTTTTTGTTAAAACATGTCATTTTGCTAATAACATGGCCGCTCCTGGCCGCAGAACGCGACCTCCGGCTGTGACGTCAACCAATATGGTGAAATGTTGCGATGAAGATAACCATTCTACTATTGAGCTTCCCAACCTGAGCAGGTATTCCTTACCCCGAAGTGTGTAGATGGGAAAGTTACAGCATGGGGGTAAGAAGTAAGAAAGTGGCCGTCTAAAGTGTTTCGTGAAGCCGGAAACTGTGAAGGACACGCCCCTTATTGAGTACCATAACAAAGCACTGTCGCACTGACTACAGCAGTAGTTAGAAATGGAGCATTCGAAGCCAGCGCCATGGCAGAGATTCGGGATTCAGAAGCTTGGTAAGGAAATGACAAACTTCATGCGTTTGCATTCCGCTTCGGGGGCGGCCATCTTGGCAGCCAGTGTCATTCGGAGACGGCCATTTTGGCAGCCAGTGCCAAAATAAACAAAAATTTGCAAAACATTACAAACATTTATTTAAAAAAATTAATTTTCAAAAAATTATTTTTTCACAAAATTCTTTTTCAAAAATTTATTTTTCAAAATTGTCATTTTTAAAAGTTTAATTTAATATTTCAAAATATTGATTAAATATTTCAAAATATTGATTTAACTTTTGAAAAGTTCCAACTTTTCAAAAGTACCAAAAAAAAATATTTTTTTTCTCGCACATTCCCTGGTGGCCATGTTGGTTCATGGAGAATCCCTAAGCCGACGCCAAGGGGTCAGCCATGTTGGTTGCAACTCCCGAAGACGACGCACCCAACGGTTCAAGGCGGGGCCGCAGTGAAGCAATGGGTAGAGCCCAACTTCACGCTCTTGCATTCACGCACCTACGACGACGAATCCCAACAGAGACACAGCCAGGACATAGCTTCGGAGTCGTACCGTCATGCTCTGACATTCAAGGGGGGCCGCAGTGATGTAATGGGTAGAGCATAACTTCACGCTCTTGCATTCACGCACCGACGACGACGAATCCCAACAGAGACGAAGCCAGGACATAGCTTCGGGACTTCACGCTCATGCATTCCAAAGGAAGGGTGCCGCAGTGAAGCAATGGGTAGAGCGCAACTTCATGCTCTTGCATTCACACACCGACGAACGACGAATCCCAACAGAGACGCAGCCAGGACATCAGGACATAGCTTCGGAGTCATTATGTCATGCTCTGGCATTCAAGGGGGGCTGCAGTGAAGTAATGGGTAGAGCACAACTTCACGCTCTTGCATTCATGCACCGACGAAGANTTCCAACTTTTCAAAAGTACCAAAAAAAAATATTTTTTTTCTCGCACATTCCCTGGTGGCCATGTTGGTTCATGGAGAATCCCTAAGCCGACGCCAAGGGGTCAGCCATGTTGGTTGCAACTCCCGAAGACGACGCACCCAACGGTTCAAGGCGGGGCCGCAGTGAAGCAATGGGTAGAGCCCAACTTCACGCTCTTGCATTCACGCACCTACGACGACGAATCCCAACAGAGACACAGCCAGGACATAGCTTCGGAGTCGTACCGTCATGCTCTGACATTCAAGGGGGGCCGCAGTGATGTAATGGGTAGAGCATAACTTCACGCTCTTGCATTCACGCACCGACGACGACGAATCCCAACAGAGACGAAGCCAGGACATAGCTTCGGGACTTCACGCTCATGCATTCCAAAGGAAGGGTGCCGCAGTGAAGCAATGGGTAGAGCGCAACTTCATGCTCTTGCATTCACACACCGACGAACGACGAATCCCAACAGAGACGCAGCCAGGACATCAGGACATAGCTTCGGAGTCATTATGTCATGCTCTGGCATTCAAGGGGGGCTGCAGTGAAGTAATGGGTAGAGCACAACTTCACGCTCTTGCATTCATGCACCGACGAAGACGACGAATCCCAACAGAGACGCAGCCAGGACATCAGGACATAGCTTCGGAGTCGTTACATAATGCTCTGACATTCAAGGGGGTCACAGTGAAGCAATGGGTAGAGCGCAACTTCACACACTTGCATTCTCGCACCGACGACGATGACGAATCCCAACAGAGACATAGCCAGGACATAGCTTCGGAGTCGTTACGTCATGCTCTGACATTCAAGGGGGGCCGCAGTGAAGTAATGGGNCGCAACTTCACACACTTGCATTCTCGCACCGACGACGGTGACGAATCCCAACAGAGACATAGCCAGGACATAGCTTCGGAGTCGTTACGTCATGCTCTGACATTCAAGGGGGGCCGCAGTGAAGCAATGGGTAGATCGCAACTTCATGCTCTTGCATTCACGCATCGACGATGGAGGCCCCCAACAGAGACGCAGCCACGACATAGCTGCGGGAGCTACGGGACACCACACTATCACATTTCATAGCAAGGGTGCCGCGGTGATGCGATGGGTAGAGCGCAACTTCACGCTAGTTTTGTACACTGAATGTATTGAACCGTTTCAGTTGGGTTGTAAGGAAGTTATTTGCTAGTTTGTGTACTGTCCAGAATAGTCTGGTAGTGTATAACATCGTNGTAATGGGTAGATCGCAACTTCACGCTCTTGCATTCACGCACCTACGAAGACGAATCCCAACAGAGACGCAGCCAGGACATAGCTGCGGGAGCTACGGGACACCACGCTCTCACATTTCATAGCAAGGGTGCCGCGGTGATGCGATGGGTAGAGCGCAACTTCACGCTAGTTTTGTACACTGAATGTATTGAACCGTTTCAGTTGGGTTGTAAGGAAGTTATTTGCTAGTTTGTGTACTGTCCAGAATAGTCTGGTAGTGTATAACATCGTTAATTTTTCATTCTATGTTAGGTTGTTAAGAGCTGGCCGTGTTAACGATGGCTCGAGCTGTCGTCCTTGTGTTGTAGGACTGATGGTGATCGTTTATATTAATTTATTAATATTTTTACAGTTAATTATATTTTCGACTTTGTCAAAATCTGGTTTTTCTCAGAGGTGGAGGTGAAATTAATATTGACAAGGATTAACATAAATGAATAACACCGAAATCGTTTACATACTTTTACCTTTACTTACAGACTTGACATAATACAAATACATAATCACATTTGATACCTGCTCAACATAGTATTCATTCGAGCGAAACCTTTATGTTGACTGATTTAGCAGACGAACAATATCTTCTGTGAGCCGTCAATTGACTCTAATTCGAATATACTTCACTGCAGTCATCGCATGGGCAGGTCTTGTAGACGGTAGCAAAGTTACAGTTGCTATCTTCATGTTGTTTGATACAGCTACGCTTCCTGAATTTCTTGCCGCAATACTTGCACTCGCTTCCTGATGAACGACGAACATAACCTTTGCATGTATTGTTATGTCTATACACACCATCACTTCGGGCAAACACGGTATCACAGGTATCACAGTGGAATGTTTTGTATGCCGTGCTGAACATGCAATGGCAACTTTCATGCCGACGTGTATTATACCTTGTGTTAAAAGTACTTCCACAGTAGTTACATTGATGGCGTATCGCTTGCATCGTCTCTTCAGGGCCCCTTGCTGTTGGCCAGGTTGTAGACCGTAAATCTTCAGCTATTAATTCCGTCCTCATATTATAGCAGGGTGTACGATTGTAGTAGTTACGACGATATCGTAATGCGTGTAGTGGCTCTTCAGTGTACCTTGCTGTTGATGCCGACGTTNCCGTAAATCTTCAGCTATTAATTCCGTCCTCATATTATAGCAGGGTGCACGATTGTAGTAGTTACGACGATATCGTAATGCGTGTAGTGGCTCTTCAGTGTACCTTGCTGTTGATGCCGACGTTGGCGATGGCGAGTCTTCATCCATTGATTCCATCTTCATATTGTTGTAAACAAGACTGCTTTTCACAAAAGCACTCGACAACTGAATGATCTTCATTTTACGTGATGTTCGCTTATATACTATACACACGTCAATTTGTATTGCGTGTCTCGGCTTTCCTCAGTGAACGACAGCCTCGCATAGCATGTTAGGCTCTTTTCTGCGCGGTGGTGTTCTCATTTTATTACCGCGATAGCTTACATTGTATGCTTCATATGTCTCTTCGCATTGTAGCCATATGGAAATGATATGTTACAGTAGTGACATGACTGTTCCTGACATTGTTTTCATAGTCGTGAATGTTGCCTTTAATGCTTTATCATTGTGTATGGTCTGAGATAGCCCTCGCACATATGTTAAGGGAAGCTATGAGATAACTCTCCTGGCTTGGAATGTATGTGTATGTAAGTATGCTGCTTTGCTTCTTTTTTTGCGTACTGACTGATCGTACAGCCTGGCTGCAGCACATATATGTCATGGAGGCGTGGCGACCGTCTCTCTCTCTCAGGGTCACACCATATGAGCTTAACGCAATAGAAATTTCGATCACCTAGAATTCAAAGGTGTCATATATAAACATTTTACTTATTTCTTTCTTACTTCGCATCTGTAAAAATTGCTTCCAGTAATAATTTTTTCGCTTTCCCGTGAAAATTATAGCTTTATAAATTTTTTGCCGAGCATTTATTCATGTACAGGCAACACACAGTTTTTTATTTCGACTGCTTTGGCCTTATCATTACGGCACCAAACCACATATATGACCATTCGTTCCCTGCTTTTAAATTTCTCTGTAATTACAATTTTGGCAGGAGAACTGAATTATATAAATTAATCATTTTATTTGATGATACGAGAATTAAGATGAGTTTTACACAATGGCCCACATTAAATTTTTGCGATGGAGGCGTGCAACTGATGTTGCTAGAAGGAAAGTCAGTTTTAGGTAGTCACGGGTCTCTTAATATTTTTAATCGGAAAATAAAATGTTGGCACTATACGAATTTTATTTTACTGTGAATTAGTTATCAATTTTTTCTGGATAATTCTGAGTTATATTCACAAATAATATCCCGAGCGTTAGATGAATTTTTCATTTAACAACATTCGTATTCCAAATCTCAGGCTCTCAGAGTTAACTGTAGTTTTTTAATCCCCACTCGATAAAAATTCATTTTATGAAAATTTGGGATAACACAATAAGTGTGAATAATGTCCTGCATGCACTCATGTTCGCATTTTCGACGATATATAGACCGCAAATCTGTACTGAACAAACATTTCTAGTTTTGTAGCTTACTAAAATATAAATTCTGTGACTTTTTTTAATTGCATTCCAAAATGAACAAATTTTTATTTTATTTGGCTTATAACGCCTCTGTTTTTTTCCAGCTGCATAGCACCACCCCCATTGCTATGAAATGCAAGAGCGTGAAGTCTAGTAGCCCGAGGCAGGTGGTTCTCTTGGGACACGTCTGCCCTTTCCCCTGTGAATGAGGGAGCGTGAAGTTGCGCTCTACCCATCGCATAACCGCGGCACCCTTGCTATGAAATGTGAGAGCGTGGTGTCCCGTAGCTCCCGCAGCTATGTCCTGGCTGGCGTCTCCTTTGGGGGCCTCTATCGTCGATGTGTGAATGCGAGAGCGTGAAGTTGCACTCTACCCATTGCATCACTGCGGCACCCTTCTAATGGAATGCATGAGCGTGAAGTTCCGAAGCTATGCCCTGGATGTGTCTCTGTTGAGAGCTGCCATAGTCGGTGCGTGAATGCAAGAGAGTGAATTTGCGCTCTACCCATTGCTTCACCTCGGCCCCTTGAATGCCAGAGCGTGACATAACGACTCCGAAGCTATGTCGTGGGTGCGTCTCTGTTGGGATTCGTCGTCGTAGGTGCGTGAATGCAAGAGCGTGAAGTTGCGCTCTACCCATTGCTCTCTCTACAGCCCCCCTTGAATGCCAGAGCATGACGTAACGACTCCGAAGCTAGGTCCTGATGTCCTGGCTGCGTCTCTCTTGGGATTCGTCGTCGTCGTCAGTGCGTAAATGCAGGAGCGTGAAGTTGCACTCTACCCCTTGCTTCACTGCAGCCCCCCCCCCTTGAATGCCAGAGCATGATGTAACGACTCCGAAGCTATGTCCTGATGTCCTGGCTGCGTCTCTGTTGGGATTCGTCGTCTTCGTCGGTGCGTGAATGCAAGAGCGTGAAGTTGCGCTCTACCAATTGCTTCACTGCGGCACCCTTCCTTTGGAATGCATGAGCGTGAAGTCCCGAGGCTACGTCCTGGCTGCGTCTCTGTTGGGATTCGTCATCGTCGTCGGTGCGTGAATGTAGGAGCGTGAAGTTGTGGTCTGCCCATTTCTTCACTGCGGCACCCTTCCTTTGGAATGCATGAGCGTGAAGTCCCGAGGCTATGTCCTGGCTTCGTCTCTGTTGGGATTCGTCGTCGTCGGTGCGTGAATGCGAGAGCGTGAAGTTGCGCTCTACCCATTGCTTCACTGCAGCCCCTCTTGAATGCCAGAGCATGACGTAACGACTCCGAAGCTATGTCCTGGCTGCGTCTCTGTTTGGATTCGTCGTGGTGGGTGCGTGAATGCAAGAGCGTGGAGTTGCGCTCTACCCATTGCTTCACTGTGGCCCCCCCTTGAACCGTTGGTTGCGTCGTCTTCGGAAGTCGCAACCAACATGGCTGACCCCTTGGCGTTGGCTACGGGAGCATTCATGAACCAACATGGCCGCCAGGGAATGTGCGAGAAATATAATTTTTTTGGAACTTTTGAAAAGTTGAAACTTTTTAAAAGTTAAATCAATATTTTGAAATATTTTATCAATATTTTGAAATATTAAATCACGCTTTTCAAAATGACAATTTTGAAAAATTAATTCTTTGAAAATTAATTTTGTAAAAAAATAATTTTTTGAAAATTAATTTGCAATTTTTTTTGCAAATTTTTGCACTTGTTGCCAAGATGGCCCCCTCCAAATGACACTGGCTGCCAAGATGGCCGCCCCCGAAGCGGAATGCAAACGCATGAAGGTTGTCATTTCCTTACCAAGCTTCTGAATCCCGAATCCCTGCCTTGACGCTGCGTTCGAACATACTATATCTAACTAATACTTACAGCTATTTTAGTTGTATACTCTGAACTGTTTTGGAAGAATTTACCTCATGTCGCAGTGTTCTTCATATGCTACAAGAACGGTGGCTAAAATATGATAAAAAATTAAATTTTTATATATGCATTCCTGTGTATGGTAACTGTTTCATAGGCCTAAATATATGTCACGTTTTCGATTTACATATTTTTTTATGTACTTATGTCACTGACTTGGATAATTATGTAACCTTTTTGGTAAGTCTGGTACTCCACAATATGTTTGTTGGTTTTATTTTCCTATAATAAATCGATAATGGCATGATAATGGTATTTCGTTGCACATTAAATTTATATTCGTGTATTGAACAGTTTACTAGTGTTTTATAATTGTATTTCTGGAACAATATACCCAAGATGAGGTCCCAACACATGTTGTTTTACAATATACTGTGTATGGGTTTTCAGTAGAGCAGAACCCAATCCTTCTGGGTTTTGGTCGTGTGACCATATTTGTTAGCGTATAGTTAGGATTAACAGATTAAATATAAAGTATCAGTATTAATCGAGGATTTACGAGTGATCACATGAGCTAAATAGCCAAATCCTCCCTGTGATTCGCAATGTAGCCAACAGAACACAACCAAACATAATATTATCTTGAGTGTTTGGCAAATTCACATATGTTCGACACAATTCCATTTGTCACATGCAATGTTTACTTAGGATGCTCAAGTCTGTGCAACATACTGATTTCACAGTCCCTCAAATGTAATCATTTATACGTATACGCAACAATTAAGTAATATTACAAAAGAAATAAAAAAATAACAACTGGAATAACAAAAAGCAAATAAAAGGAATTTACAAAGCAGTTGGTTTCAACAGACTGTGTATATAACTTGCTAAAGTTTGGGCAGACTAAGGGCTCATTAAAATAAAAAAATCGAATTGATTGTAATTCCAACAGAGCACTGCAATATAAGGATTTAGCCCATACTGAGGCAGCAGCTAGGAGCCAGCGTATTTGATGGCATTTCCGTGACAATTTACTGCCGCCATCTTGTTTCTGCACATTATATTGTTCGAGCCATCATTTTGTTTCTGGCTGCCATTTTTTCTGTTTGCCATCTTATATCCGGCTGCATCTTGGATTGCATACTAAACTTTTGTGAGGGCTCTTTATCAAATACTACTCCTTATCGCTAAGTTTTCAGTTGTGTATAGGTTGTTCGCGGTAAACTGAGGACTTTTGAAAGCCCCGCTTATGATCTACTTTCCTGCGCATTTTGTATCCTTCCGTAATACGTAAATATTAACATTGCCACGGGCATGATCACTTTATCTTACACCATCCAAACGAAACCGGGGGAATGGTGGGAAATACAAATGGTTTACTAATATGGAAATTCATACCCTAATGTGAGTTTATAAAAGAAACATTAACCATAGTAACTTTATCGGCTATAAATTGAGTCATCAGAGTCACAATACAACGTCAAGTGTTAAGAATTATTTTTATTCATTCGGTACCAACTTAACATAGAGCCTGCATGCCAATGGTAGTTATATGTTATATGAGCAGTAAGGGTTTGTTTCAGAAGCCTCTGGCCGGCGAAGTAATGGAGGTAGGTACCGCAGCGCGGCGGGTGGTGAGCGGAGCAACTAGGAGGCAGCTGCGAGGCCGGCTGTCGTCAGTGCTGGCCGGTCTGCCGTGCGGAGTGCTTGTGCAAGGGCGGTGCTGCGTGCTAGTATCGATTGTCGACGCCGCGTCTCCAAGGGAACAGGCTCGGGCCATCTCACCGCAGGAGTTAGGAGGTAGGTCAGTGCTCACCCGCCTCCCTCAAGGACGACAGTGCCGCCCGCCTGTGCCTAGTGTTTGTTCTCTGTACAATTATACATAGTTTGACGGATCTATACATAACTAGGCAGTGATGTCGTTTAGTACCCAACCCTAAATACTGTATAGGGTAGGTCAAACTTGGCTCAAGCCCACCATTGCCCGAAAACTCCTCAAACGGGTTCGGGTATCTCCGGCCCCTCATTGAGCACGAAACAACTAAAGCCGGGTTAGGTCTCTCTCACTGTCCTATTATAACTGGACAACACTGAGTAAACCCAGTTCAGTTAGNAAACGCACAATATTTGCGAACCCTGCTAAAGTCGCAAAATAATTTCGCATTGGAGCAATTTTTTTTTTTGTATTTTCAACTCAAAAATTAAATTTTCAAAATGCTCATCAAAACAGTATGTACAACATAACTGCTGTTTAGAATGAGCTTAAACATATCTTAGGATTTACTGAAGACCCTGCCCTTACCAATCGATGCACGTACATTATATTATTTGTACTACAGTAGTTTAAAGTTGCCAAAGTTGTCGTGTTAATCAACAGACACCATAAAAAACAGGTTGTTTGGTTACAAGAGCACGTTGAAAGCGTTAACTTAATATCCAACCTTAAAATGTAACGTATAGCCGTGAATCACTGCTTTTCCAACCTATAAAACAACTGCATTAATTTTGGCAATCTAAATAATAGAACAATATGATGTAGGTTGTAAACCAATTATATCTCGGTGGCTGTTTTATCCTTCTCGTAACTGTGTGGTTTCTCGATGATCGACGCGTGACAGAAAGTCAACTGGTCCATGGCTCTTTGTAGTTAATCGCACACCGCACACTTTCTTAATCAAACCTTTGAAAAATCACCCCATGTATGACGTGTTTGGTTGTATCCTTAATATGTCGCGTATCACAAGCGTTTTATACTGTTGAGTACTGAACTAAATTATTTATGAGCAGTACGTGTTACAAATCAGCATGGCATATTTTTAGTTGTTTTTTGTTGGAAATTAGCAGCCAAAATACGTAATTCTGGCATGTTTGTTTCAAACATGAAACACGTTTACATTTTTGCACGTACATGTGATGCAAACAAATGAGCATCAAAATGTACTTTTGCGAACTGAAAATCATATCGACGATTTACATTTGGCACTGTCAACTTCCATGTTAATATTATCCCAATATTACGTACTTTTATGTACGAAGTTCCAAGAAAATTTATGAGACACAAATTTTTGCCTCTGTGGTATATGAATAAATTAGATGGGTGTTTTATTATTTTCTTCTTTAACATTTTTACACTAAAATTTCCTTGTTCCTCGGTATGAATAGCACACCTCACAATATCTAGGACGTCGATCAAATACAAAAATGATCCTACGCGGGAGTAAATAAGCAACTTCAGTAAAGCTCAAGACTGCCGTTTTGATTTGTTTTTAATTTTCGAAATTATCCAACACTTTACACTGACATGCCAAAAGTCATGGTATAACAGTATGTAAAGGCAACAGTCGGTTGTGCCACATGACTGTTGCATCTTGGAAGTGCCTATACCTGCGTCGGTTCTGCTCCAACATCGCGCGAGTGTGTGTGTATGTTCATGCGTGTTGGTCATGGCATTGCGACCCTTTATGGACTTCACATGCCCAAACAGAAGGATAATGCACGTATCATCGGCCCTAGTTGTTCAGAATTGGTTCGAAGAGCATTCTGGAGAGTTTCGACGACTGCTGTGGCCACCTCGTTCAGCCAATAGGTACGCCATCGAGCACATGTGTAACGAGGTAGGGAGGTACATTCTCACCCAAGGTCCCACACGCACACACAGCATAGAGCCGTGGTTGGCTTTCGAACGGCGTGGGTCGACGTCTCTCACGGGTGTTTCGCCCGCCTGCGGTATCGATGCCTCGACGATCTGCTGCACTTCGCCGGACTAGAGGGCCTACACGCCCCATTACTAGTAATTCTGGCATATCAGTGCACATAGCCTATTCTTTTTGTTAGCTCGCAAACAAAGAATTCTGGCTGAACCACTTGTGTCGACATTTGTAATATGTGTGTGCCCAGCCAGAACATCCGCACTGCACGTGTGTGCCTGCTAAGCTCGCACAGACAGCAAGGTCCTGTATTGTGTTCTGTACCAGGCGGCTCAACACTCTTAACAGTGGCGTATCCAGACATTTCTGAGGGCGAGGGAGGGGTTGCACTTACTGAAAGCTTACTCCTATGTTGGCAGTGCTGACGCAAATGCTAATTAGCACAGTTATTTAACAATAAAATAAAATGCACATTATACTTGACAGAAATCAAATATTATCATAATTATTAATAATGCAAATATCGATTGTTGGCTACGTCAGGGGCGAAAGGGGAGGTGTTACAACCATCGATGACTACGCCAATGCTCTAATGTTTTTGGTGAGGAACAAGTTATTGAAACACGATCGTGTCGCTATCCACGCTGTGATGACACTGCTTCTGTAAGTTAAGTAGGGCGTTGATTAGGCAGGGAATGATGTATCGTGTTTCCAGGGCACAGCCAGAAAGGGAGACGGCAGACGTAGCATCAAGTGTGTTATCTGAAGATTGCAGATCTTTCGAAGGCAGAATTGAAAGAAAAACAAACTAAGAGATGTCAATCTTAAATAATAGTTTCTGCCAACTTTGTGAGCAAATATATCACCAGAATGGTGCAAATTTTTAGCATGATATCTTGCGCTGCAAATGTACCGATTTGCAGCGTGAGAAATAGCTCGACAGGAATGCACTCGTCTGGCCATATTTTTTTTTTTACCAAGCTCGCGAAGATTTCTCCCTCGCATTGCCCTGGGTTTCTAATGCTGGCTGCCAGAAACCTGAATATCTTGTTTATCGTGTTTAGCATTACTTTTCGTGCCATGCCCTTTAAATGAAGACTCGTTGCCTAAAGCACACTTTTTTTTTTCTGGGAGTGTGCTTTCCTTGTTTGGCCGCATTTGTAATATTTATTTGTCGGTGTCAATCGCGAGGCAGCGGAGAGATGAGATAAGTGTGCATTTATCAGCACGCATGTCCGGTTTCCGGGCTTGACGCGAGCTGCCTCCCTGAGTCAACACCTCTGCAGCTAGGGCATCTCTCTACCGGACACCCCGCACGTGTCGTGGAAACTGCTAGCGAACCTCTCGGGACTTGTTTCGAACTACGTTNCATGTCCGGTTTCCGGGCTTGACGCGAGCTGCCTCCCTGAGTCAACACCTCTGCAGCTAGGGCATCTCTCTACCGGACACCCCGCACGTGTCGTGTAAATGTGCTTACATTGCGAAACGGCGAAAACATTTCCAGAACATCACCGTTCGAAGACGCAGACGCGTATGCGTGGCGTCCCCTAGAAAAAAACTCTTAATTTTGAAAGTGCAAACCTGCGCCACGTGCAGGTGTTGCGCAGCAGTCGGCTGTTCTCTCGCTGTGTTCCCAAGCCAGAGCAAAAGTAATATAAATAATAGCACTATATAGTTTAATAACCCATTGATGGTTATCATTAATTTTAAACAATTTTAAATAATTCCAAAATTAAAACTATATTGAAGGGCTTGCATCAAACGTTCACTTGGCAGTTGTGAATACAAAAATGAAATAAATGAATATGGAAATAGACAAATAACTATAAAATAATAAACAAGAATAAATAGTCAGTATAGGAGGAAATCCGGAGGGCCAAACGGCTAAGTGGATTAAAACGCGATTTATACTAATGTGTTCCCCGTGCCTCAGTTGGAGGCAGGACGCCCGTCCGCACTGGAGTTCCGGCAGTTACTGCTGCGAGGAGCGGCGTAGGGCAACCTGCGAAGACTACTATGGTCCATTAACGGTTACTTCACTCTTTTCTGAANCCCCTAGAAAAAAACTCTTAATTTTGAAAGTGCAAACCTGCGCCACGTGCAGGTGTTGCGCAGCAGTCGGCTGTTCCCTCGCTGTGTTCCCCGTGCCTCAGTTGGAGGCAGGACGCCCGTCCGCACTGGAGTTCCGGCAGTTATTGCTGCGAGGAGCGGCGTAGGGCAACCTGCGAAGACTACTATGGTCCATTAACGGTTACTTCACTCTTTTTTGAANTTGCTGCGAGGAGCGGCGTAGGGCAACCTGCGAAGACTACTATGGTCCATTAACGGTTACTTCACTCTTTTTTGAAGCCCTGCTAAAGTTCTACTTCCAGGACATTCTTCCGCCTCGTGCAAACAAAGGTTAACAGATCTAGAAATTTACACTTGAGGGTCAACTCACCGCATTCGTGCGCACTCAGTGTAACAATATTTTGCATAAGAACTATTTATTACTAGGCATTACCAACACACCTATTTTCTCACTGCTCTTATTCATAAAATTATAAATGGAATATTATAATTTATAGATAGAATATATATAAAATTACAATTTAACCAAAAATTAGGTACTTTTATGTCAACACAAGTATTAAACGCTTGTGATACGTGACATGTTTAGGAAATGACCAAACACTTCATCCATTGGTTAATTTTTTGAATATTTGGTTCAAGAAGTGTGAAAACCGCGAATACGCTGTAGCTTGCTCTCGCGTTATTCAGATACGCAGGCAGATAGTTACTGAGGTTCAGCTTTGTTTGTGTTTCAGTAAGAGAGACATGCATGGCAGCACCACAGGGCTCTGTTGACCATAACTAGAGTATAGGTTTCGTGATGCCTTAATGTGTGTAAAACCGACCAATGGCAGCGTGTCAACCATGCGTGCCTCCGCGCCCTTATACCCGCAAACAAAGCCTACTTTCCGAAGGAACGAAAGGATTGTAAGATCCTTTTCCTGTTTAGGTGCGTGCACGCACACGTGCCCCCCCAAACCCCACACCACCCCCCTAAAAACTTTTGAGCACGTGGATAGAAATCCACCAAACTCGGTACACATATAGTACCTACTAAGGAAATCCAACTTTTAAATTTTTCAGCCGCACCTGGTACTTACTTTCAAAATGACAGCCATCTTAAAATTTACGGTGACGATTTGTCGGGAATAATTTAACCGATTTAAACCAAATTCTGTATGTTGATAGTGCATCATGTAAGCATTCAACTTGGAGATGTATTTTGTTAGTCCGCAATTTTTGAATATAGAGCCATATTAAATAATTAAGCCTTCACATGATATCTCAAACTACTCAACCAAATCGCGTCAAATTTGGTAGGACAAGCAAACGTATGCAATTTAAATTAAGCACTTATTTTTAAAATGGGTGGTATACAAATATTGTAGGTTCATTTGATATAAATACCATACCATTATACCAATTTCCACCAAATTTTTTATGCTGAAAGCATATATTAAAAGTTTCATATACGCCAAACACACAACCACTTTTGCCCCAATTTTACAACAATAAATAAAGTTTTTATGTCATATATCGGCAAAAAATTGACAGATTCCTACCAAACTTGGCAAACAAGTAGTATTGCGCCAAGTCATATAAACTGATACATTTGACTTGGGTCGGAAACACATTTTCAAAATGGTAGCTACGTAGCTATTTAATTTAGTTTTCTATACCGTCAAAACTATGTAATCAGTTCCTACTTAACATTGTATGCTGGCAGTATATATTTGTAATATCTAATATACCTACACAGTCTCCTATGTCAGCAATNTCCTACTTAACATTGTATGCTGGCAGTATATATTTGTAATATCTAATATACCTACACAGTCTCCTATGTCAGCAATTTTGTAAGATAGCATCACATTAATAAAAGTATATTTTTGCGTCATATCTCCGGGGGAAAAACTGAAAGATTTCCACGAAATCTGGCAAACAAGTAGCACTATGGCAGGCCATGTAAATTGATTTGTTTCGAGTGGGTCAGAAATTTATTTTCAAAATGGTGGTCATATAAACATTATATAAACGGCACAAGGAGGAGGCGAGCATGGCAACATCTTTCGTAGTCGCCTTTCTCCCTGGAAACTGTCACTACTCCCTTCACTCCATAAGCCCGAGGTTGAAACCCATATTTAAGCTTACAACAAGGCGTAAATGAGATTTTTGTTAATGTCGCTTGGTACTAAGAGGTAATCTAGGGATCTTAACTGTTAGCTATACAAGGTTATATGTGGTGATAATACNTCCTACTTAACATTGTATGCTGGCAGTATATATTTGTAATATCTAATATACCTACACAGTCTCCTATGTCAGCAATCTTGTAAGATAGCATCACATTAATAAAAGTATATTTTTGCGTCATATCTCCGGGGAAAAAACTGAAAGATTCCCACCAAATCTGGCAAACAAGTAGCACTATGGCAGGCCATGTAAATTGATTTGTTTCGAGTGGGTCAGAAATTTATTTTCAAAATGGCGGTCATATAAACATTATATAAACGGCACAAGGAGGAGGCGAGCATGGCAACATCTTTCGTAGTCGCCTTTCTTCCTGGAAACTGTCACTACTCCCTTCACTCCATAAGCCCGACGTTGAAACCCATATTTAAGCTTACAACAAGGCGTAAATGAGATTTTTTTAAATGTCGCTTGGTACTAAGAGGTAATCTAGGGATCTTAACTGTTAGCTATACAAGGTTATATGTGGTGATAATACTNAATGTCGCTTGGTACTAAGAGGTAATCTAGGGATCTTAACTGTTAGCTATACAAGGTTATATGTGGTGATAATACTTGAGTGATAACATTTCGAGGGACAATCTCTTACAACATTTAAAAGTTAGACGTGTCAACATTTAACATCGTAAACTCCAGTAAATTTAAAGAAACATTTGCTGAACTAACAATGAGTTAAATTATACCTTGCTACCTTCGCTATCACAAGGGACGTATGAGTGAGCGAAGAGATTTGTACGGCTATTAACAGCGAGATCTTGAGAGCCGATGAGGGTTATTGAAATGAGTATGTAGCAGCTTCGGAATTAAAGGACGGGAGAAAAGGGAGATCCCCGAGAAAATCCGCCGACTAGCGGCATCGTACGGCACGATTCTCACATTCGAAAATCCGGGAGTGGTCCGACCGGTGATTGAACCCTTTTCGCTTTGGTGGGAGACGAGCGCAGGCTAACCGCTCAGCCACCGCGGCCCCCAGGGACGTATGAATCAATAACACTTGTGATTACTAGCTGTACACTCTTTGGTCCACCGGCAGGTTGTGCCAGTGTCTACATCGCATAGGGCAAAGTCCACTTTCCTGTTATCCTGATGCAGTTCGGTAATATCTTGTGTGCTGCAAGAATGTGTCAATTCGTGGGTAGCTGACTGTTTGGTCGGAGATTAGCGACAGCACACCGATCGTACTTGCAGCAAGGTCAAATCTTGCTGTGGAATTATTTCACGTGTCATGGTATCCCCACATATGATTTTCGGTGAGTTGTCAGACTACTCGCCTCCCACCTAGGCGAACCGGGTTCGATTCCCGGCGGGGTCACTCCCGGATTATTGCATGTGGGAATCGTGCCGGACAATACCTCTAGTCGGCGGTTTTTCTCTGGGATCTCCGGTTTCCCCCGCACGTGCATTCCGGCACTACTCTATACTCACCTCGTTTCACCCTCATCGGCTCTCAAGACCTCGATGCTAAGAGCCGCCCAAATCAATCCACTCCACTCACTACTGTTGCACATGCTACTGGTTCATTCGCTAATGAAATTGCTGTCAACGAGATGTCAAGGCCTACCAACCATCTAAGCTTTTAAGAACTCTCTTTAAAATTATTTGCATTCATATAAAGGAAAGTAGGCTCATTAGTTATATCAATACATTCTTGTTTAACTTAAAAGTTTCACTTAATTATCTGGGTATAAAACCTAAATAACTGTATGCTGTGAAGTGGCAGTGGATGTTGATGGCTACCACATNTCACTTAATTATCTGGGTATAAAACCTAAATAACTGTATGCTGTGAAGTGGCAGTGGATGTTGATGGCTACCACATGCCCACTACTGGCCCAGGTGTACGTCTCCTGAGAGACAGTTTCCCCGGTCACCAGGTCTCGCCCTGGCCAGGAGCAAGTTATTGGCGCGATTCGTATGTTGGTACGGCATATCACTAACTACTTTTCGGGGGCAGGGGTCGGTGTGTCTAAAGTATAATAATAATAATAATAATATAATTTTAACAAGATTATTCGAGTTAAATACAAATTTTTGTGTGGAGAGTTTAAATGGGAAAATGTATGCAGTATTTATTTATTGAAAATATGTAGTTTTAAAATGTGGCCCTTTATTTTCGTAAACAATACGCCAGAGTACTCTGTGTATGCAATATTCTCCAGGGACAACTAACTGCTAATAAGACAAGCTTAAGACAGTTTCTGGCCAGAGCACATGTGTCTGGCGTGGTCCTCGAGACTGAGCTAGGACTGCTCTCCCTTCACAGTAGCCTTCTAACCATTGGCTGCTCGTGAATCCCAAAGTAGAAGAAGCGCCATGGATTTGGATTTGAAGTCTGAGTGGGGGAGGGGTGGCTGCCAGAATGGTTCGTTATGCGAAACATCTGTTAATCAAATCACGTTTCCCCATAACGAACAATGTTAGCAGCCAAGTTTAGGTGCCTTGACCCATATGCGTGCCTGGACGACTACAGGGGAAAGGGGGGGGGGGATGCCAAATTTAATTTAATGTAAACTTAAATGAGAATGTTATACATATTATACATATACACGTATATACATACATACATTTTTAATACCATATTTTTTTTTATTGAATTCTTCTTACCTGCAGTTTAGGTGGAAGTCTTAAAAACAATCATTGGTTGCAGGTTCTATGGTTGGTGAAGCCATCTGGACGTTCTGTTACCTACGCACTGGGCAATATGCGATATGAGAGTTGTTCTGATCCCTCGGTGGTATGCGTCAGTATATCTCCTATGCCGTTCTATTCACAGTCGATCTGACCACGGACGTAGTGTCCCGCACTCGCTGCTTTGTCCCGCGCGTGCGAGCGCAAGTGAAGGACAGAGTAGTTAGGTGATTTGTGGACGCGCGCGCTATCAGTTGCAACCGGAGACGCAGCGGCTTTGACAAAGGAGTGTTTACAAAGCGTGCCTATTATGCCTATCACAGTGCGTGCCGCTCCCGACCTTGGATATCGGGTGTCTTTGAGACACCTGACGAATGCTCTGGATTACTGACCTCGTGTCTCTCAGCTAGACTCGGGGTGCGGCGAACCTTCCAGGTCAAGGCCAGTGCCTATAAAGGGCGCGGCGGGCCTCCGAGTCGGCAGTTGAATGGATGAGCGGGTGCGGCATCGAACGAAGGACGACGAGTGAGCAGAGAAGCGCGTGGCAAGATAAGTGAAATCTAAGACTGAGAGCATCGGTGCAGCGAATAGTGTGACTGGAAGGCTGGACCAATGGACTGGATGCATACGTGAAAAACATTAGAAATGATAACAGATAGACTGAACACATGTTAATGATACCTTAAGAAAGACGTTAATTAGAGTTGAAATAGAGCTTAAATATTGTACTAACTGAGAAATGAAAAGCGTAATAATGGTGATAGATAATTTAGTGCTGAAAGTAATAGCCATGTGAATAAATTAAAAGTCAAATTTAGTTCTTTATTTTTATTAGGACCTCCATCCCTTACGAACTCAGATATGCCCATCAGGAATTTTGCAACACTGGTGTCAGAAGTGGGATGGAGGCAATAATTAAATAATCTGTTGTAAATAAAGTTAGGCTATAGGCAAGTAGTTAGTGTTTTTCAAACAAATTAAATAATTTGAATAACTGTTTCTGAAAATAATTAAGACTCTTCTGTAGAATTATCGTTGTGAATGTTAACTAGAAAAATGTATGCAGAACTAGAAGCACTGCAAGTATTAATTGAGGAATTAGTTAGCCAAGTGAGCGCAAGTTCAAATAGCTTGAGGGAAGATGTAAAAAGTGATATAAGTAATGCAAATAACAGAATTAGTAGTGTGAGATAAGCTGTAAATACTCAAATTAGTGGTGCTAAAGAAAGAGTAAATTATCGAATTAGTTCAGTAATAGCAAGTGTGAACGAGAATGTAAATAGCCATATAACTAATGTAAGCGAGTTAGTAAATAAGAATATAGATAATGTAGACAGGAAAATAGACGGCATTAGCAAGTTAGTGAACACGAGAATGGACAGTGTAAAAGAAAAAGTGAACAGAGTAAACGACAGGATGGACACTATCAGTGGGAGAATGAACAGTGTCAGTGAAAGGAGTGACTGTGTAGAGAATGAACTGAAACAGGAAATAAGTGTGATGAAGAAGGAATGGCAGGAATTTCTGCAACAGAGAAATTCTACTATCACAACATCGCCAGCCGAGAAAAGTGAGGAAGCAATAAAAGTCGTAACCAATGCAGCAACCTCGAAGGATGGTTGGCAGCTCTGCAGCATTGGTGTAGCGCAGCCAGGAGTGGGGGAGGTTGTCTCAATTAAGCCCGCTCCCTTACGTTGGCCAGACTTCAAGGCAGGAGTACCAACACCAGTTTGAAATAGTCTCCGTCCTGAATGGCTGGTCACCCGAACGGCGGATTTACTACCTCACAGCTGTACTGAGATATCCCGCACTGAGCATACTACAATCTCTTGACCACAGTACCCCACACTGGTTTCGGCCTTGAAGATACGTTTTGGTGACCAATACCTGCGACATGTACAGCTGAGAAGCCACACCCAGCGACCAGGAGAGCCACTGCAGGAGCTATGGCACGAAGTAGTGCGGCTGTCCCAACTATCTCTGGAGGCGCGCGACATCATTGCAGTCGGCTTCTTCGTCGATGCCATCGCCGATACAGAGGTACAGTAAACAGTATGTTTGGCTTCACCACCTACAACATGCAGGACGCCTCGGTCCGAGCACTGGAGGTGGAGTCAGCAAGACAGGGTGCCGCAATTGGCAGTGACGCTGAACGAAGACAACGGCATCAAGACGTCAATGAAGGAGATAAGATGGCCATCAGGGACATCGCTTCCAGGGTCTGTGGCTCAGAGCTTCGCCGCCTCACTTCTAAACGACCTGAGTGTTGGTCATGTGGATAGCCGGGGCACTCGAGAGCTTACTGCCCACAACATCAGCAGAAGCAGCAGCTGGAAAAGGGGCAGCGAGAGGTAGGTGAGAATAGAGCACATTCGGATAACTTGTAAACACCGATCTTGTGGGGCGAAGATCGATGACTGCTGGGGGGAAGGCCTCAATGTTCTTACGTGTACGCTCGATGAAAAAGGACTGGGATGCAATGCTGGTGATGGGGAGCTTGAATGATTTTCCTTGCCAGATGGTCGTCGACACAGGGGCGAGCATAACTGTAGTAAGACCAGACATCCTCGGGCCTTCCCCCCAGCGATCGCCCGACGACAGCATGGGACGATGCCATTTAACTACAGTAACAGACGAGACCACACCATTTATGGGTAAGAGAAAAGTGATCTTGAAGCTTGGTGATATTAGTATAGAGCACGATGTTTACATAGCATAAATAGAGGACGAACGTCTTTTGAGGCTTGATGTACTACATAGGCTCGGGTGCTGTATCGATACTCGACTTGGTGTGCTACGGGTAGGCAGTACAGAGTTGGTGATGTCAACATGGCATGATTTGTCCTCCCCAATTAGCTACACAGTTGTATGTGGTCAACCCACTGTGCTGCCCACTTCTAGTGAAATTGTAATTCCAGGAAACTTTGTCAGTTGCTTGGGTCTAATTGAGCCAGCAGAGAAGACTGTCATCCTGTAAGGTAAAGTCGTTATAGCAAGGACTTTGGTCTCTTATAATTCTGACCATTTTCCAGTTAGAATGATAAATTTGTTCGATAGTGCCATTCGTCTTGAGGAGTAGACCATGATAGGTGTTTGCAAGCGGGTCACACAGGTACTTCTAGATGTTTCAGAAGATTCTAGAATAAAACATAGAATATCATTTACGAGAAGTACTGGGGAACTTCTAGTAATAACAAAAGAAAATCTTAACTGGCGACAGGAGTGTCTGAATTACTGCAGAGAATTAGGGATGACTTCTCATGTGGACCAAATGACATTGGAAGGACTAACGTCCTCTGCCATCACGTTGAGACAGGAGATACCAGGCCCATAAAGCTGCCACCAAGATGGCTGCCACTAGCTTCGCACGAGGCAATTAAGGGAATTCTGAAGGAAATGGAGGAGTTAGATGCTACAGAACCTTCAGATAATCCATGGTCGTCACCATTGTACTTGTTGAGAAGAAAGATGGCTCGCTGAGGTTTTCTGTAGATTATAGTCAGCTTAATAGTGTGACAAATAAAGACTCTTATCCGCTTCCAAGGATAGATGACACATTAAACAGCCTAGCATGTTCACTACGGTTTTATACTTTGGACTGAAGTATTTGAGAAGATGACATTTTGTGCCCAAGGGAAAGGAACCTGACAGTTCAAGATTATGCCTTTTGGGCTATGCAATGCCCCTGCCACCTTCGAAAGCCTGATGGAAAAAGTTTTGCACTTAGATATCTGTCAGGTTTACCGTGAGGACATTGTCGTGACAGGAAGAACATTTGAAGAGCACCTATCCAGGCTCTGTATTCGGGAAAGTGGCTGCAGCCAACTTGAAATTAGTTCCTAAAAAGTGCCACCTGTTTCAAAAGTAAATAAATTTCTTGGGACATGTCGTGTCGGCCTATGGAATCGAAACAGGGCCCCGACAAGATGAAAGCAATAAGAAATTAGCCGACCCCAAATTACAAAACTGAAGTGCGGAGTTTTCTGGGATTATGTTCCTATTACCATCTATTTGTACCTGGGTCAGCCATGATCGCCAAGCCACTACACGGACTGACTGAGGCGAAATCACTGAGTGTGGAAATGTGTTTAGTAAGCTAAAGGAAATTCTTATGTCTCCACCGATCCAGGGTTTCCCGAAAATTGAGGGTGTATTCATTTTGTGCTCTGATGCTAGTGATGTAGGCATTGGAGCTGTGTTATATCAGGTTCAAGATGGGAAGTAAAGACATACGTCTGATAGAAATTACTGTGTTACATGCAGGGAGTTTCTGGCCATGGTGAAGGCAATTTTACACTTCAACCCCTACCATTATAGCACACACGTTATTCTACGAACCGACCATGTTTCATTACAATGGCTACTAAATTTCACGAATCACGAAGGTCAAACAACCCGGTGGATACAGCATCTTCAAGAGTATGGCTTTGAAATACAGTAGAGATCTGGACGTCTTCACAGCAATGCAGAGAAGAGTGGTGAAACTTTGAAGGTATGGAGGATAATAATTCAAGGTTCTTTATCTTGTGATGGGTCACCTACTTGGAGTGATGAGGGTATGAGCCCACTTTGTAGCCATTATTAAAGTGGAAAGAAGCTGGCTGTCGGACAAAATGGCGAGAGATATCTAGCCTGAGCGCAGCAGTCAAAGCATACTGGGCACAATGGAATTCCCTCATACTGAAGAATGGCGTACATTACAGAAACTGGGAAAGTAATGATGGAAAACACACATGCTTACAGTTGGTCGTTCCTGAATGCATGTGCAGGTTTCCTGAAGTCTTAAGGGGATAGGAAAGGCCGCGCCGTGCATGAATGAAGAGAATATAAAATCAATAATAGAATCAGAATGACGGAACAGAATTCAATGGGGTTTGTTTTGTCGGCTAGATATTTTAATTGCGTAGACCATTACATACAGCAATAATCAATATAATGTATAGTTTTCTAGTAAAAAATTGAAAACTGTTTTGTAAATAATAAGGCCTAGAAACCATTTAAAAAAAATGGTAGTCGCAAAATTTGCAAAATCATATGATATAATTTTCCACGATAGTAGAATTTGAAAAAGCACATTTCAATTTTGAACGAATTTTAACATCGTTAGATTTTCTATTTGGCATTTTTTTCAAATAAAACATTCACTCATCGATAAAAAAAAATCGATAATTCAGTATTAATGGATTCAAGATACTATTATTATTTTTTTTTTTTTTTGTATTTTTAAATCAAAGGACATTTATTGCAGTTGATGCAATCTTACCACCAAANTCTTCCTCTCTCTCTCTCCATCTCCCTCTTCCTCTCTCTCTCCTAATCTCCCTCTCTCTCTCTTACTCTCCCCCTCTCTCTCTCCTACTACCCCTCTCTCTCTCTCCATCGCCCTCTTCCTCTCTCTCTCCATCGCCCTCTTCCTCTCTCTCTCTCCATCTCCCTCTTCCTCTCTCTCTCCTAATCTCCCTCTCTCTCTCTTACTCTCCCCCTCTCTCTCTCCTACTACCCCTCTCTCTCTCTCCATCGCCCTCTTCCTCTCTCTCTCCATCGCCCTCTTCCTCTCTCTCTCCATCTCCCTCTTCCTATCTCTCTCCATCTCCCTCTTCCTATCTCTCTCCATCGCCTTCTTCCTCTCTCTACATCTCCCTCTCACCCCCTCTCTCTCTCTCTCTCTCTCTGTCTGACGGCGCGTCGGAGTAGTGGCGACTGGAACTACTGTACTCGCGCCGAGCCAAGGTCGCGCTGTTGCAACATACTTCTGCTCCTGCCAAGTTCTAAACATAAAATAAAAATCGACGAAAAACAATCGGTAACAAAAGTAGGCTTCGTTTGAGTGCGCATAGAAATAAAAGGAAATCTTCTCTTTTTTTAGTGTTGTGAATACTGCGGACGAGCATATTTACGTATGATTAAAACCAGCGTGACAAACCACTGTTTTAGTGTCATATGTACGACGTGCGTGCGTACATCTGCAATGTAGCCTATGCATACCACGTGATAACAGTCATTGCTTTGTACTTGAATAACTGTTCTTCTTGATATGTGTTTCTTATTGTTTCTCCGTATAGCGCTCTGCATAAACGTTCCTCGCTAGACAAACACACAGGATTTTTTTTTCCTAGTAGCAGAATCTATTCATCAATGTTTTAAAATGGATATTGCGTATATTTTAGATTTTCAATATAACTTACGGTTTTGTACATGTCGGCATCCTCCTTTCTCATTACGTTTTCTTAAACTCGGAGTAATAGTTTTTCTAGGAACGCGAGGAGAGCAAAACGTTTTGTAGAATACTGAATAGAACACAGAATAATTTAAGTAGTTTATGAATTCTGATAGTAAAGCTACTCAAGGCACAATATTCAAAACTACAAATTCCGTGTTTACTTGAACTGTACAATAAACAGCAAATTCCCGATGCAAGTTAAATCTCCTGCTTATTTCAACAACTCGTCAGTAACGTAAAATATATGGCTAAATTAGTTGCCCGTGATATTCTTACGGAAACCATATTGTAGTTACTGCAGGATAATTATTGTTTGTTATTATTTGCGTTCCATGCTGACAGGTAGTAGTGGCAACTCAGTTGGTTAGTGACCTGTGCTGGAACGAGAAGGTTCGTAGTCCGAAATCTCGCTTGATCGTTAATTTTTTTGGTCATCACAAAGAATTGTATTTTTTATCGTAGTAAGTTAAAGTTGACCTAATGCTCATAGAACACAAAACATTTATTTTTGAAATAGGTTTTTAGTGATGTATTTTTTGACCGATAGATCAGTCAACATGAGTCAAATGACAGCTAAACCACGCGTATCAAAAGAAACACAAACGCGTAAGCTAATAAAAGTCCTTTAATTTTATAAGTTGCGTCTTTCATAATAGGCAACGTGAATATTCAGTCTTCCATTCTGTTTTTACGTGTTTCATTTCGTTTTCATGTACTAATCATAGCGATTGGTTGGATGGTTTAAACTAAATTAAATGTTGTGACGTGATTCCATTCATACGTACTATTTGATTCAACAATCCTAATGTCACCAAATAAACTGAAAACGAAAATAAAGGGCGTACAATTTAAAACTATATATTTCCAATAAAGAAATACTAGATATATTTTCCCATTTAAACTGAACGGTGACTTGGTAGCGCGATTGGCAAGTCAACAGGTATGATGCGGGCCGATGTGGGTTCAAATCCTGAACCTCGCAGTTTTCTTACTTTTTTTAAATTGCGTTAAATCGCACGATATAAACAGCGACTATCGGAAATATGTTTATTTCTCGGAATAATTTCGCTACATTCAATACAAACATATTTATTTCGTCGCACGCAGATGGATGTCACTAATCAATCAGTGAAATTGTTTTACTGAAACAACCAGTGGTTTTCCACTGATTATAATTTAGTGTGTGACCATTTGTGGCTTGACTGAAGAGTAAATGTTTGTGGCTTGACTGAAGCGTCAATGNTCGGAATAATTTCGCTACATTCAATACAAACATATTTATTTCGTCGCACGCAGATGGATGTCACTAATCAATCAGTGAAATTGTTTTACTGAAACAACCAGTGGTTTTCCACTGATTATAATTTAGTGTGTGACCATTTGTGGCTTGACTGAAGAGTAAATGTTTGTGGCTTGACTGAAGAGTCAATGTTTGTCGCTGTGTTAAAGTATATTTAATTTGTGTCAAATTGTTATGTTTCAATCACAAAAACGCACAAAATGTATTGCTGTTATCAAAATAAATCGCGAAACGTTATAGTATCATACGATAACATTACTGGAATGACTAAATACGGGATGTATATTACCTCTCCTTTTTTAGTTTTCCATTTATATACATATAATATACATATATATATTATGAACATAGACCAAGGAATACGGAATGAGAACTAGTTGGTAGGTTAGACGACGAGTCTTATTTCATGGCTGGCATTAGGGCCATTGAAGATAATTTGTTAACAACCACGCAGCATTAAATCCATTTCTTCATAATTTACCGAACATTTATTTATAATACGTCGAATCGAAGAAAACAATATGTATGAATAACTTATGGGTTCATTCGAGTATAGTACGACAAAATATATATGTAAATTACTTATATATTACGTGAACTGTAAGAAACAACCATAATGTTTGTGAAAGGAACGAAAGAAAACGGCTGAGAAACCAGGAATTTGTATGAGTGACTACTTGTTGGGGGCGGTGGAAATTTGCGCATTTAGTTTAGGGTTAGAATTTTTGCAAAGAACTACTGAAAATCCTATTACACGAGTATTTTCGTACATACAAATATTTATGCAGTTGGTATAAAACATGTATTNAGAACTACTGAAAATCCTATTACACGAGTATTTTCGTACATACAAATATTTATGCAGTTGGTATAAAACATGTATTTTTTGCACAGGAAACACACATATGTACTTATCAACAGTTAATGAAACTTTTATAACGACTTTGAAAGCAATGCGAAGTAGCAGTGTCCAAAAACACGGCTGGAAACAGTCAAGCTAATACAGACAACACGGACACCACCCAAATAAATTACATCATGCTTCATAAACAAATAGTTGTTTATCTTATTATTTTATTGCATAATAAGTTGATGCATTCTGCGTCCCTATATTTTATTCGTCAGAACACACGCTCTGGTGAAGCTCGCAGGCGGACGACCGNAGAACTACTGAAAATCCTATTACACGAGTATTTTCGTACATACAAATATTTATGCAGTTGGTATAAAACATGTATTATTTGCACAGGAAACACACATATGTACTTATCAACAGTTAATGAAACTTTTATAACGACTTTGAAAGCAATGCGAAGTAGCAGTGTCCAAAAACACGGCTGGAAACAGTCAAGCTAATACAGACAACACGGACACCACCCAAAAAAATTACATCATGCTTCATAAACAAATAGTTGTTTATCTTATTATTTTATTGCATAATAAGTTGATGCATTCTGCGTCCCTATATTTTATTCGTCAGAACACATGTTCTGGTGAAGCTCGCAGGTGGACGACCGCAATATGGATTAAGGGTTTTGCGGACGTGATGGGAGAATGGCGCCAGGATGGCCCGGCGGAACGACCACGTGCGGAGGAAGGCGGATGCAGCTGTATCTCGCAGCTGCCAAGGGATGCTGAGCCCACACCAACGGCTGAGTCTGTCCCGGGCTAGTTTCAGCAATAAACATTGAGAGCTTTTAGCGGGCGTGCTGGGATAATAACGANCTGAGTCTGTCCCGGGCTAGTTTCAGCAATAAACATTGAGAGCTTTTAGCGGGCGTGCTGGGATAATAACGACACAATATCCGGAGGCATAAAAACAACACATGCGCTGAACCAAAGGGGCCACCCAAGAGTTCCCGCACGTGCAGAACAGAACAATAAACGGCCATACCAGAGTCGAGGGGCGATGCCAGGTCGACTGCGGACCACAGGAGCAGCGGCCATTTGTTTTACGACTCAGGGGGGACGCTGCAAGCACCCCGGCCACGTGCAGGGACAGTGCAAGTTGAATATGGCGATGGAGCCTACAAAACGACGGGAGAGCGGGAGGAACGGGGCAGTCAATTGAGAGACGTGAACGAGTCAGTCAGTCGGAGGACGACTTCACTCCGCAGGCCTAGCTCTTACGTAGTGCTGCAGAACCTCAGTCGGAGGCCGTCAAATGGGACGTGCGATGGGAAGAGTCCGAGAAAACGCGGCAGTCGGCCGACGGGATAGATCCTCCCGCCTCGCTTAGGCCCTCTAGACGACAACGGCAGCCGGCTGTCGTCAGACGAAGAGTGCTGAGTGGACCCGGGAGGAGGAGCTTCGAGATCAGGCGTCAAGACACCCACCAAGTGCCGGAGCAGTCCCAAGTCGCCAGCCGAGAGAAGACAGCGCCTCAAGCCAGATAAGTAGAGTCATCCAGCGAGTGTGAAGAATCTTGCCCTCCCCCCCTCCACGACGCGAAGCGCCGCGCCAAACAATACGGAGCCTACGTATAAAAGGGAAGGGGAGTGTTGTCTCGTGTGTACATGTATAAGTGGCCCTGTTAAGCGTTAATAAAACTGATTTATTGGTAACCCGAAAACGAGGTGAATTTATTAGTAAATTGGACCTAGAGCCAATAGTGTCGACGTATTCCTACGCCCTAACACTGAGGGCTAGCCTCAATTGCTGGTGCCTTACGCAGATAGCAGATTCAATACCTACTTATAAACCATAGCATTGGGCAGGTATCAATTTAAATATATCTTTATTGCAGTAGTAATAAAATACAAATTTTGCTAGAAAATAAATTTAATTTATGCGTTATGTCAGTATGTAAGTTACTCCAATGTTTGTAAACAATCTTTTGTGCTCAATAAAAACACTATATACCCTATTTAGAATCGTCTCCTAACATAAAGATTACATAAGACTAACGCAATGATTCGTATCAATGTTTAATAACCAGACTATAACACATGCAGTTTATGTAAGTAACAATCATGATCATATTATCCAAAAAAACGTAGCTTTCATTCAAACGATGTTAATTATCTGTGAACTGTTTTATACGTATTGCTAATGGTAAACAATATCTATTATTTTGTATAAACCGAATCGTATCGCATATGTAATTCTAGTCGTGTAATACACGAAGTGTCAGCAACATATACATTGACATTCATTTTAAAATATTGTAAAGTATAAAATAACAAGGTGTCCGTTTAATATTTATAGGAAATGCGACGTTACTATATCCCGTGATACGTCAGTAACCTACATCACACTGGGTACGACGAAACGTTGGTAGCCAAAATTGTGTTAGTTCGTATGTTTTTCTCATGTCGCTTGTAGTTATTATCAAATATTTTCAGAGTAGGTTATGCTGTACCTCTAAATTGATGCACTTATATCACTAACTTGTGTGGATTCTACGGCATGCATTGTGCATCTTCGCGGTCGTAGCATGTTCGTGTCATGAGTGCTCTCAAAACTCATTTCATGACTGATGGGTGCAATATTTGCTGCATTACTGTTTAGAATACACGTGCTTCCTTCGTATGGGATCTTTACACATAATAAAAACATACTTAATAATATTAATTTTTATAACATTATTTTCGGTACATTTTTTCCGTGTTTAATGTGTGTTATTTTCCGTATGTTATTGTCATCTCTCTTACATATAGAGTGGAAGTACACTGGGAGAAATGTATTACAGTTTTCTTGGCACGGATAGTGCTCGTTTGCCATATTTAAAAAAAAATGTCTGTCATAATAAATCACAATTTGAAACAGTAGTGTGTCCCCCTTGCCCTCCTCCCGGAGTCGATAACGCACGGCGATGCGCATCAATCTGCTAGAAGTCGTACTTCTTGTGTCATACCTTCCCAAGGGCAGATGGAACAGCTCACTGTCAAGCGCGAAAGCACAGTCCGACTTGGCAACGTCAGGTGATAGCAAGTCTCACTGGCTCGGTCGACGTATGTTTAGTTCACTGACTCGACACGCACTGTGTGTAGCGCTGACGAGAGCAGCCCTTCTGGCGACGTCTTTCCTAGCCTCTTAAAAGAACTGCATATTGCGGCAGCAAGTAGGAACTTTGGTGTTAATAAGACCCCTCCCCCCACAAATATAATGTTGGAGCCCCATTCGAGAGGATGGCAGTAGATATTTTGGGCACCTTGCCTGAGAGAAAGATAGGGTGAAAGGGGGGAGGGGAGGTAATCGGTATATACTGGTGGTCTAAGATTACTAAACCTTCCAAAACAAGAAGCACGTACTGTGGCCGATGCACTTAGAGCATGTCTTCTCGAGGTTCTAGGTGCCACTAGAACGCCATTCCGATTAGGGAAGAAACTTTGAAGCAGCGGTCTTCCAGGATGTGACCAAAATTCTGGGAATGAAAAAGACGAGGACTACTGCCTTACACCCTCAGTCGGGTGGAATGGTCGAGAGGCTTAATCACACTCTTGAGCAACACCTCCGAACCGGCAGTTGTTGATTGGATGAGCGGCTGCGGCATCGAGCGAAGGACGACGAGTGAGAAGAGAAGCGCGCGGTGAGATAACAGACCAGCGGGAGAAAAACCTGTGACTGCGAGTATCGGCTCAGTGAATAGTGCTACTGGCAGGCTGGACCATTGGGCTGGAGGTGGGAGTGAAAGACATTACAAATGATGGAAACAGATAGACTGAACATAATGATGAGTATGAATTAATTGTCTGTAACCAGAGACCGTAAGAAGGACGTTAATTAGAGTTGAAATAGACATTAAATATTGTGCTCTCTGAGAAATAAAAAGTTTAATAATGGGTATATATAATTTGATGCTGTAAATAATTGCTGTGTAAATAAATTAAAAATAAAATTTATTTATTTTATTTATATGAAGACCTCCAACCCACACGAACTCGGATACGCCCCTCAGGCGTCCAGGTAACAGCTAGGATTTGAAATGCTAAATGTGGAGTAAAAACTAGTTTGCTATTCTTACAATAATTGCTGTTACTAGCATGACTTACGCATATTTGGTGTACTGAGAAAAACTGCGAAGGAATGTATTCAGGTAAAAATCTGACAAGTTAACATCAGATTGGCTAAATTACCCAAATAATGAAGTACCAATTACATTTATAGGTTACTCTGTGTTTTGAAAACATGCATATTAAATGATTCTTGTTCTGCAATTTATTTCTTAAAATGTATCACGGACTAATATGTTGTCCTCATACTTACTGTCAAATACACGAAATTTCAACAAATTTCAAATGGGCATGAACTCTCGCACAAAGCACCCTTTTTCAAGGGTTGATTGAACTTGATAATACTCTGTCGATAACAAATGTGTTAGTAAAATTTCCGTATTNGGGGGGGGGGGGACATGTAGCCCAACCTGTACGCACGCCTATGACTTGCTAAAGGCCTCTACCAACGTCTTCGTGTTTCAGACGTCTCGAATATCTGTCCAAATAATTATTTGGCACCAAATTTTCCCAAGTCCAATTCCGTGCTGTTTTTGTGTGTCTCTGCAATAGCAAATCTTCCTGGTCAACGTCATTCCGCCGCTTAAACGGAGTGTCTTTAGTGTCGCAAACACTGTCGTGTATTGCGTTAACCACGCTTCAATGAAGTGATAGATGGCGCGGAGACGACGGGAAGGCATGCCGGCCCCACGCTTCAATGAAGTGATAGATGGCGCGGAGACGACGGGAAGGCATGCCGGCCCCACGCTTCAATGAAGTGATAGATGGCGCGGAGACGACGGGAAGGCATGCCGGCCCCACGCTTCAATGAAGTGATAGATGGCGCGGAGACGACGGGAAGGCATGCCGGCCCCACGCTTCAATGAAGTGATAGATGGCGCGGAGACGACGGGAAGGCATGCCGGCCCCACGCTTCAATGAAGTGATAGATGGCGCGGAGACGACGGGAAGGCATGCCGGCCCCACGCTTCAATGAAGTGATAGATGGCGCGGAGACGACGGGAAGGCATGCCGGCCCCACGCTTCAATGAAGTGATAGATGGCGTGGAGACGACGGGAAGGCAAGCCGGCCCCACGCTTCAATGAAGTGATAGATGGCGTGGAGACGACGGGAAGGCATGCCGGCCCCACGCTTCTTGTGCCGGCTCGGAACGCTGTTCTTCCAACAAAGCGTTGTGACATTGAAGCCCAGCTTATCACGGGCTGCCACAGCGCGTCAACCAAACAGAAATAGCGCGTACTTCTCAAGCATAGTTCCCGTCTAAAGCAGTCTACATCGCCGTATTTCCACTTCCTAGTCCTGGACTGCCGGGGCGAAGCAGCTAGCGCATCATCCTCGCTGTTAGTTGCGTATTCCAGTGGCTCACACCCCGACATTCATGGAATAGTGGTGTAGAATAACGAATAAAATATAAATATTACCAATAAAGTCAAATTTAAAACTGAGGTGGAGCAGTGTACCAAACGTGTCCATTACAAGTCGCCAGTGACTCTTACAGCTTCTCTGTTCTATTTGACAGCTTTCACACGATGCCAGACTTGTGCAAGATGGCACCGCCATACTAAACCTCATGCATGGCTGATCTCATACGAAAGCAGAAGATAGAACAAGTGCTGTTTACAGGAGAGTTTTGTTCGAAACGAGTGATTTTATTGGTCGTTCTCTAAAAGTAATTTGACAACCTACATGTCAACCAAAGAGGTAGGGGAAAAGCAGAGAATATAGCTCTGCGAAGTGGAATCGCGCAAAAAATATTCATTGCGAAGATTTGTTTTGTAAATGGAGTCGAATCCAGATAGTGCTATGAGAATGTTGGACGAGTACAAGAAATATTCTGTTGTATTTAATAGCGAGTACTTTAAAACAGCATGTTACGAAACATCACAGGTTACGTTTCGTCAATGTTGATGCATAATGAATTACATAATTAAGGTTCTCCTTGCTAAAATACGCGAGCCCACTTATCGCTGCGTGTAGTGACCTCTATCATAGGTCGAAACACGTGTTTAAGACACAAACGTTACAGTTGTATCGTTGATTCCTTCTGTAATGAAACATGGGGCTTTCCATTTTACACTTCGACATCGCCTGCCCCTCTTCCCCTTCTCAGATGGCGAGACAGAGATGTAACTTTAGCAGGCTTGAGTTGTCTCCTTGAAAATAATAAGTGTTTGCTTTGACACATCTTGTCGTACGACGCGCCTGTTCCGCATTATTCTGTAGTCTTAGGTTGAATGAGTCACCTGGTATACTGTTTACTCGTTATTTGTAATCAAGTATAACAACAAATTATATAATTATCTGATAGTGTTAACAAAATGAGTTTTAACATGTATAGGGGCTAAAAAACTATATTTGTATGTACTGGTAAATATCTTAAGTTAAGATTTAAATATATATATATACAGGATGGTCCGCCTAACTTGGACACCCCCAAAATTTCCGGAACGGGTGCAGATCACGAAATGCAGTTATCGCTGCATGAAATAACGTAAGAGGGCAAGTAATTAGCCGCAAAGTGACTATTCGCAACACGTGTATGGACAGAAATAATTAAACCACATATGATTTTTTCCCCCGGAAACATACATTTATTTCAACGGCATCTAGCAGTACGTGCAAAGAGGAATTCAGTGCTATAGTATATGCAATGGTAAAGTAACACAGAAACGCTAAGAAAGAATGTGCAAATATGGTATAAGCTAAGTGGACCGGTAGCATGGGGCAGTGGACCTGTACTCACAGTGTAAGCAAGCAACACGCACCGTGACTCATCTTGGTGGGACCACTTCCTAACAGCAGGGCAACACCAGTCCCTGTAATCTGCTATGGTAAGTGGTATTGCAGTGTGTGACTGTACATAAGCAANGGTAGCATGGGGCAGTGGACCTGTACTCACAGTGTAAGCAAGCAACACGCACCGTGACTCATCTTGGTGGGACCACTTCCTAACAGCAGGGCAACACCAGTCCCTGTAATCTGCTATGGTGAGTGGTATTGCAGTGTGTGGCTGTACATAAGCAATGCAGTTCAAGAATGAGGAAAAACTGGACGCTCTATTTATTTACGGTGAGCGTGGCAGAAATACCAAGTAAGCCGTCCAGATGTATGGTGAAAGGTATCCTAATTGGACGCACATCTCGCGGAAAAAGATAAGAAGAATTTGCACACGTCTCTTGTCACGAGGTGATTGGAATTCGACAACACGAGTGTAACGAAAGACAGCTACTGCGAGACGCATCAACACGATGTCTTGGCACGTGTCGATGCGAACCCCCACATGGGTATGGTCTGTCTCATATCAGTTGGCGAGATTTTGACAGTTCGACGAAAGTAGCTCCAATGTTTACTTTTCNTAACTTTTCGTTTATGTATCCTTTCACCGTCAGCTGGTGCGTAAAGTGGCGGCTGTATATTTATTTTATAACACGCTGTCAGCTAATCCACTTTCCATTGTAATGCTAAACAAATTTTAAGGTATTTATATACTCACATCTGTCTAAAAAATTTGTAGGTTTTAAAAGTAAAAACAAAAAACCGTGCAAAAAACAAAATATTTGTTACCAATTTTTTTATTTATTGCAGACAACGCATTTGGGTTTAAATTTGCGAGACGGTAATTGTAGTTCTTATCACACTTTGGATGTTACAGCTAATATGTCAAGACTAGAAATAAAAGTAATACGGGAAACTTGCTTGTCAACGCACTTCTCATTCGCCAACAGACAACTTACCAACGACTATTGTAAAGCAGTCGTTCTGCTATTACTGATACTAAACAGCTTGAGTTAGAAATATGTGGCGTGGAATAACGTAAGAATTCTTCAAAACTATTCACGCGCATCCCATTTTCTTAGTGTTATTAATACAGAATAGTAACAACACGAAAACAACAAAAATTTGGGTTTGTGGGAGAACTGGTTGTAGTTCGAGATCTGGCTGACAGATAGTGTGGAAGGGCGTGTTGTAACAGATGGTGTAGTAGGGCTTGTTGTGAACTACCTCAACAGGTAGCAGCGCTTTGACCACCCTCTTGATTCCGTCTTTGTAAATGCTCACTTTTATCCTTTTATTTGCTCAAAAAGACAAGAATTTGAAATATATTTCGTCAAATTATTTGAAAAAATTATTTAACTGTAACCTCCGATATTTCTCTAGGTTTTTGGAATTAATATCAAGCATGTATAGAAGGTGTGGAGAGTGGGGGTGCGACATAAAAATAAATCCCAATATTTGAAGTTGCATTTCATTTGAATACGGACCATTTTAATGTCCGTTTCATTTTGAACACATATAAATTACTACTTTAGCACAAAGTTTAGTTTGTAACACTAATAACAGCTGGTTTGTGAACACCTAAAATACGACGTATTAATTAATCTAGGAACTCTTTCTTATCCGCGTATTTTCTGCTTGTTTGATGTGCGTCGGCAGTGCAGTCAGAATAGCCAACGTAATATTAATTTTCATTCGTTCATGCATCAGTTGATGCAGGATTTTGTAAATTGCACGTTGTTTGTTACGTATATGTTAAGTTGCCACTCACCGACTGTCAAAATCTCGCCAACATATTTGAGACGGACTTTACGCGAGAATTTCCCATGTTCGTAGGTATAATTAAAACAAGAGGTTATGGATACTGCGCCAACGGAAATCCATCCATATCAAGTGGCTCCTCATCAGGCATTACATGAAGGTGATTTCCAGCAGCGTGTTCAGTTTTGTAGGTTTGTTCTGTTGTCTGTAAGGGATGACAGCAATTTTCTGAACAAACGACCTTTACAAACCACGGACCCGTAAATTTACGAAATATGTACTACTACTACTGGGTGAAGGAGAATCCGCATTTGGTCTGGCACGTGGAGCACCAGCGACAGTGGAAAGTGAACATGTGGTGTGGAATCGTTGGAGACTATGTCATAGGGCCACACTTCATTAAAAGGAAAATGACTGGCTTTACGTACGCACATTTCCTCAGAGACCTTACTGGCACTTCTGGAAGATATACCACTCGACATACGTCGTGATATGTGGTTCGAGTTTAATGGTTTGTTTGCGCATTTTGCTTTACTGGCGAGGCAAGTGTTAAATGAAACGTTTCCAAATAGGTGGTTAGGGCATGGTGGTGTTGTAAGATGGCCAGCTGACTCCACCGACCTCACCTCTCGATTTTTTCCTGTGTGGAACACTGAAAGATAGGGTATACAACATGGTTCCTACGACGCCATAATACTTGCAGGAACGCACTGTGGTAGCTTACAGAGGTATTACACCAGAAACACTTCAGGCCATTCGTCGCTCGCTAAATGTGCGTTTACAGATGTGTATTACTGTCGATGGTAAACGCATCGAGCACATGCTGCGAAAAGACTTAATGTGAAGCGTTTCAGCCATAACTGTGCTCTTTTGTACTATGCATGCGGATGCGATTGCATGTCTCCTTAAGTTGCTTTGTTCTTTTTTTGTTGTGCAGCTGTATGCACTCGTTACTCATTACAGTTATTGCACATTACAGTTATTGCAGTCTGGATGCACTCGTTACTCATTAAAACTCGTTACATTGTTATCTGAATAAAATGTAATATATTGATATTAGACGTACACTCACATTACCTGTCTTCTCTCCGCTGCGGTGTTCTTTTTCCAATATCGCATTCCATGCCCCTTGCCCCAATAAGGTAAGCTCTATGCTGATATACTGTGTATCATATAAGAAGGCCACATTCTTGATAGTTGTCGATCGCCGTGCCTTTTCGTTTATGTATCTATTCGCCATCAACTGGTGTGTCAAGTATAGGCTTTGATGCGGCGAGTCAGCGCGTCCAGGAGGTGCTGCTACGTGTGGAAATTGGTGAACTGTTTGTGTGCAGCTGCATTCGTAAACGGAGCTTGGTGGACGTGTGTAGGGTCGTTCGTAAACGCTGTACACGAATATATGTTAGTTTAAAAATTATACAGAGCTCGCGGGAAAATAAAACCATTTGTATATGTGCGTGAATACGTTATTTTAACCAACAAAACTATAATATGTTTCTGGGTGTAGTTCAGGATATGAATAAACGATAGCGTGGAAGGGCGTGTTGTAACAGATGGCGCGCCTGTAACTCACAAGATGGCAGCATATGGTTGGAGAGTCGGGAAATGTGAAAAAGATTTCGATGTTTCGTTACATTTGGATACGGATCGTTTTATTGTGCATTTCATTTTGAACACCTATACATTACCATTTTATCAATAAGTTTAGTTTGTAACACTAAAAACCGCTGTTTTATGACCACGTAAAATATAACCTTGGAATTCTTTCTTATCGCGCGTATTTTCGGCTTGTCTACTGTGCGTCGGCAGTGCACTCAGAATAGCCAATGTCATATTAACGTTTGTTCGTTCGTGCATCAGCTGATACAGGATTTTGTAAATGGCACTTTGTTTGTTTTGAATACTTCATGTTGCCACTCACTGACCGTCAGAATGTGGCCTTCTTATATGAAATGAACTATATAAGGAAGCGATCCCGCCAGGATTAGTCATGGCGTATGTTGCTCGCTTACGCTGTGAGTACAGGTCCACTGCCCCATGCTACCAGCCCACTTAACGTAATCATTTTTGCACATTAATTCTTGGCATTTCTGTGTTACTTTCCATTGCACATGCTATACACTGAATTCTTCTTTGCGTGTACTTTCAGATGCCATTGCAATCAATGTATGTTTCCAGGGGAAAAATCATATGTGGTTTAATTTTTTCTGTTCATATGCGTGTTAGGAATAGTCAAATTGTGGCAAATTACTTGTCCCCGTACGTAATTTCATTGAGCGAAAACCGCCTTTCGTGATCTGCAACTGTTCCGGAAATTTNACACGCACCGTGACTCATCTTGGTGGGACCACTTCCTAACAGCAGGGCAACACCAGTCCCTGTAATCTGCTATGGTAAGTGGTATTGCAGTGTGTGACTGTACATAAGCAAGGAAGTTCAAGAATGAGGAAAAACTGGACGCTCTATTTATTTACGGCGAGCGTGGCAGAAATACCAAGTATGCCGTCCAGATGTATGGTGAAAGGTATCCTAATTGGACGCACATCTCGCGGAAAAAGATAAGAAGAATTTGCACACGTCTCTTGTCACGAGGTGATTGGAATTCGACAACACGAGTGTAACGAAAGACAGCTACTGCGAGACGCATCAACACGATGTCTTGGCACGTGTCGATGCGAACCCCCACATGGGTATGGTCTGTCTCATATCAGTTGGCGAGATTTTGACAGTTCGACGAAAGTAGCTCCAATGTTTACTTTTCGTTTATGTATCCTTTCGCCATCAGCTGGTGCGTCAAGTGGCGGCTGTATATTTATTTTATAACACGCTGTCAGCTAATCCACTTTCCATTGTAATGCTAAACAAATTTTAAGGTATTTATATACTCACATCTGTCTAAAAAATTTGTAGGTTTTAAAAGTAAAAACAAAAAACCNAAACAAATTTTAAGGTATTTATATACTCACATCTGTCTAAAAAATTTGTAGGTTTTAAAAGTAAAAACAAAAAACCTTGCAAAAAACTAAATATTTGTTACCAATTTTTTTATTTATTACAGACAACGCATTTGGGTTAAAATTTGCGAGACGGTATTTGTAGTTCTTATCACACTTTGGATATTACAGCTAATATGTCAAGACTAGAAATAAAAGTAATACGGGAAACTTGCTTGTCAACGCACTTCTCATTCGCCAACAGACAACTTACCAACGACTATTGTAAAGCAGTCGTTCTGCTATTACTGATACTAAACAGCTTGAGTTAGAAATATGTGGCGTGGAATAACGTAAGAATTCTTCAAAACTACTCACGCTCATCCCATTTTCTTAGTGTTATTAATACAGAATAGTAACAACACGAAAACAACAAAAATTTGAGTTTGTGGGAGAACTGGTTGTAGTTCGAGATCTGGCTGACAGATAGTGTGGAAGGGCGTGTTGTAACAGATGGCGTAGTAGGGCTTGTTGTGAACTACCTCAACAGGTAGCAGCGCTTTGACCACCCTCTTGATTCCGTCTTTGTAAATGTTCACTTTTCTCCTTTTATTTGCTCAAAAAGACAAGAATTTGAAATATATTTCGTCAAATTATTAGAAAAAATTATTCAACTGTAACCTCCGATATTTCTCTAGGCTTTTGGAATTAATATCAAGCATGTGTAGAAGGTGTGGAGAGTGGGGGTACGACATAAAAATAAATCCCAATATTTGAAGTTGCATTTCATTTGAATACGGACCATTTTAATGTCGGTTTCATTTTGAACACATATAAATTACTACTTTAGCACAAAGTTTAGTTTGTAACACTAATAACAGCTGGTTTGTGAACACCTAAAATAAGACGTATTAATTCATCTAAGAACTCTTTCTTATCCGCGTATTTTCTGCTTGTTTGATGTGCGTCGGCAGTGCAGTCAGAATAGCCAACGTAATATTAATTTTCATTCGTTCATGCATCAGTTGATACAGGATTTTGTAAATTGCACGTTGTTTGTTACGTATATGTTAAGTTGCCACTCACTGACTGTCAAAATCTCGCCAACATATATGAGACAGACTTTACGCGAGAACTTCCCATGTTCGTAGGTATAATTAAAACAAGTAGGTTATGGATACTGCGCCAACGGAAATCCATCCATATCAAGTGGCTCCTCATTAGGCATTACATGAAGGTGATTTCCAGCAGCGTGTTCAGTTTTGTAGGTTTGTTCTGTTGTCTGTAAGGGATGACAGCAATTTTCTGAACAAACGACCTTCACAAACCACGGACCCGTAAATTTACGAAATATGCACTACTGGGTGAAGGAGAATCCGCATTTGGTCTGGCACGTGGAGCACCAGCGACAGTGGAAAGTGAACATGTGGTGTGGAATCGTTGGAGACTATGTCATAGGGCCACACTTCATTAAAAGGAAAATGACTGGCTTTACGTACGCACATTTCCTCAGAGACCTTACTGGCACTTCTGGAAGATATACCACTCGACATACGTCGTGATATGTGGTTCGAGTTTAATGGCTGGCTTGCGCATTTTGCTTTACTGGCGAGACAAGTGTTAAATGAAACTTTTCCAAATAGGTGGTTAGGGCATGGTGGTGTTGTAAGATGGCCAGCTGACTCCACCGACCTCACCTCTCGATTTTTTCCTGTGTGGAACACTGAAAGATAGGGTATACAACATGGTTCCTACAACGCCATAATACTTGCAGGAACGCACTGTGGTAGCTTACAGAGGTATTACACCAGAAACACTTCAGGCCATTCGTCGCTCGCTAAATGTGCGTTTACAGATGTGTATTACTGTCGATGGTAAACGCATCGAGCACATGCTGCGAAAAGACTTAATGTGAAGCGTTTCAGCCATAACTGTGCTCTTTTGTACTATGCATGCGGAGGCGATTGCATGTCTCCTTAAGTTGCTTTGTTCTTTTTTTGTTGTGCAGCTGTTACAGTTATTGCACATTACAGTTATTGCAGTCTGGATGCACTCGTTAATCATTACAACTCGTTACATTGTTATCTGAATAAAATGTAATATATTGATATGAGATGTACTCTCACATTACCTGTCTTCTCTCCGCTGCGGTGTTCTTTTTCCAATATCGCATTCCATGCCCCTTGCCCCAATAAGGTAAGCGCTATGCTGATATACTATGTATTATATAAGAAGGCCACATTCTTGATAGTTGTCGATCGCCGCGCCTTTTCGTTTATGTATTTATTCGCCATCAACTGGTGTGTCAAGTATAGGCTTTGATGCGGCGAGTCAGCGCGTCCAGGAGGTGCTGCTACGTGTGGCAATTGGTGAACTGCTTGGGTGGCGCTGCATTCGTAAACGAAGCTTGGTGGACGTGTGTAGGGTCGTTCGTAAACACTGTACACGAAATATATGTTAGTTTAAAAATTATACAGAGCTCGCGGGAAAATAAAACCATTTGTACATGCCTGTAAGTATGTTATTTTAACCAACAAAACTATAATATGTTTCTGGGTGTAGTTCAGGATATGAATAACAGATAGCGTGGAAGGGCGTGTTGTAACAGATGGCGCGCATGTAACTCACAAGATGGCAGCATATAGTTGGAGAGTCGCGAAACGTGAAAAAGATTTCGATGTTTTGTTACATTTGGATACGGATCGTTTTATTGTGCATTTCATTTTGAACACCTATACATTACTACTTTATCAAGAAGTTTAGTTTGTAACACTAAAAACTGCTGTTTTATGACCATGTAAAATATAACCTTGGAATTCTTTCTTATCGCGCGTATTTTCGGCTTGTCTACTGTGCGTCGGCAGTGCACTCAGAATAGCCAATGTCATATTAACGTTTGTTCGTGCGTGCATCAGCTGATACAGGATTTTGTAAATGGCATGTTGTTTGTTTTGAATACTTCATGTTGCCACTCACTGACTGTCAGGATGTGGCCTTCTTACATGAAATGGACTATATAAGGAAGCGATCCCGCCAGGATTAGTCATGGCGTATGTTGCTCGCTTACGCTGTGAGTACAGGTCCACTGCCCCATGCTACCAGCCCACTTAACGTAATCATTTTTGCACATTATTTCTTGGAATTTCTGTGTTACTTTCCATTGCACATGCTATACACTGAATTCTTCTTTGCGTGTACTTTCAGATGTCATTGCAATCAATGTATGTTTCCAGGGGAAAAATCATATGTGGTTTAATTTTTTCTGTTCATACGCGTGTTAGGAATAGTCAAATTGTGACAAATTACTTGTCCCCGTACGTAATTTCATTGAGCGAAAACCGCCTTTCGTGATCTGCAACTGTTCCGGAAATTTNGCAAATTACTTGTCCCCGTACGTAATTTCATTGAGCGAAAACCGCCTTTCGTGATCTGCAACTGTTCCGGAAATTTTGGTAGTGTCCACGTTAGATGGAACAACCTGTATATAGAAAATCTTTACCTATGTGCTGACATTTTGTAACCGGTACGTAAATGCAATAATTTTAATATGGAACATGTACAGGAACATGTTGGCAATACTTGATTATTGCCTTTATTTCATTGTTCCACGAAGAGGCATGCTACTCGGGTAGGACAGTCAGCTTCACCAAGCAAACAGCACTTCTTCCACACTGACAGAGCTCGCTCAACACGGACAATCTGTCCCATATCAGCCAATCTCTTTACTACATTAGGCGCACCATGGAGTCTTACGTATTCCAGGTTCACTTACTTAATAATAAAATCTATTTAACTTCGTTGTTACTGCTTATTGCAGTGGAAATATTTTTGAAGTAATCGCCGAAAAGCATACATTTAAATCAATAAAATTTATATTTTAGGTTATGCACTACAATATTACAGATCAGAAAAAAAGCCGCAGTAACAAAAATAGGATAAATAAACAATTGTGTAAATTTTGATAGGATGCAGGACACACTTGATGCGTTTCTATTGGTCGAACTTACGCAGTAACATATCACTATTGTGCCAGTTGAATTTCGGGAGCGTACATACTGTTGATTGCTACTGCTCGNCGGGGAGGGGGAAGCTTCGTGACTCATGTACTACCCAGTATCTTGTACCACGTCGCTGGGAGTGCCGTGTGTGTGATGAAGAGGCTAAACAGAGATGCTACGCATTCACAGTAAGCTAGGCGACAGTAAGAGCTGCACTCTACGCTGGAGTGTCGGAGACGCTCATTAAGAAGACAAGGAAGGAACAGAAAGAACTGGACAACAGCGGCGAGGGCGGTCGCTTGTCCACGCCGGGTAAAGGTCGGAACACACTGCCGCGAATGTCGATGACTTTGATAGTTTCGTAGTTCGGCGGACGGTTCTGGAGTTTTATGTTAATAAAAAAACGTGTCTCCAACATTTCAATACGACTGTTTGTGATAAAGGATGAATACTCGCACGCCCCGTGGTCACATGGCTCGTTGCCAAAGGCAGTAAAACTGGTTTTCGGTGGGAAAAAACTCAAAGCCGCAGGAAGATACTGACTGAGACCTCACATCGCACCTTGGCGCCACGACTATCTAGTTGCAATGGAACTGCTCAGACGAAGTGGGAAACAAACTATCTACATTGACGAAACTTTGATAGACAGCAATTTGGCTTTTGGTAAATGCTGGCAAAATAATGATGTGTTCGACATACAAGCTAACGTGAATTCGGGCCATATTTAAATAGTAGTAGTAGTTCACGCAGGAGGNATAATGATGTGTTCGACATACAAGCTAACGTGAATTCGGGCCATATTTAAATAGTAGTAGTAGTTCACGCAGGAGGTATTTACGGACTTGTCGAAAATGCTCTCCTTGTCTACAAAGCCGGGGCAGCCAGTATTAATGCCATTAAGTGGGTTACTGAGAATGTTGTACCTCCGCCATGTGTGGTACTGTTAGACAATGCACCTTATCGTTGCGCACAGATACAAGTCACCCACAAAATACTCCGTGAAAGCAGATATGCTAACATTGTTAGATTTAAATGCTCTTTAATTGTAGGACTAGTTCATGAAAATGAGAGTAAGAAATGCCAATTAGATGGTAAATTCTTGTATATTAACATTTTTTGTTGCCAGTTAAAGATATAGTAATGCATATTGCAATAACTGTCCTGNTTGGTAAATTCTTGTATATTAACATTTTTTGTTGCCAGTTAAAGATATAGTAATGCATATTGCAATAACTGTCCTGGTGTAGAACAGTACAAATAGAGGCCTGCTCTGCCTGTGTTTGACAGAAAGATCATAATTTAAATATTTAATATTCAACAATGAAATGCCGTGAGCCCTTGGCACAAATAACAAAGAAAGACTACGAACAACACAAAACAACTGGCACAATAGACTAAGGAAATTTAATTAATGCCAAATGACTCTGCAAACAACAAACATATATGCAGACAGGAAGACGCTGTACGAAGACAGGAATCTAAAGTAATTATGTGCCGCGAGTGGATGCGGTAAGAGGTGCATTATACATTGGCGGAATTGGTTATACCTACAGAGAAAGTGTACAAATCAACCCGCATCTGACTTCTGTGGGACGTACCGTGGTCCGTCTTCCCCCGTACCTGCGAGACCTGGACGCTATTGGGCTGGCTTGGGCGAAGGTTAAGCATGCGATGCGCGAAGGAAATGTGTCCGGAGATTTATCTCTTCAGAAGCTACGAGAGATTACTCTTAAAGCGATAGATACAGTAACCAAGACCCACTGGGAAGGGTAATGTGGCTATCACAAGAGACCTCACTTAGCCATTAATAACACCGCTTTCTTGAGGAGAGTGCATGTTGTTATCTAGTATAGTGCAGTCGTATGTCGTAGTCGGCTTGTCGCGCCAACGACGCTACCAGCCCGAGGTTCTGAGCTGGCGCGAGGACAGTACATGCTTGCTGCTCAAGTTTTTGTGTAGATTACTTTTTTTTTTTCGCGTTCGAGGCACAGCAATAAGGGCGACAATAACACGCACTCCTAGCGCCCCATCGTTCATACGCGCAAGCCACTGAACCAGCGCGCAGTGCTTCCTTCGCCACGCTTTCCTGTGTCAATTACATACTGTAGTGGGACTTTATTAAAACCGATGAAAGTTCACACGTGTAACTAGACTGAACGGTATTCAAATTGAATGCACATAATATGACAAAACCAAAACCGTAAGGGATTATATAACTGGCCTTTATCTGTTGTGGCAAAAGTCGCATTACCGTTGCTGAGCTACGCATAAACACGCAAACAACATATGTCCGCACTACTAACTCCTAAGGCTCGTTCTACAATGACACATACGCATATCACGTAGGCGGAGTATGCAACTCAAGGCCGCGCTACATTCGCCGTAAAAATCAACAGTAGAAAATTGAACAAACACACTCACACGCACACACATGGGGCGTGCTGCGACACAACATACCAGCATAAGATGGACACCTGATTGCAGGAACCACACAGGGAGGATTGAAAGTGTACTATTTTGTTACGCGGAGTTCTATGCCGGCCAATTACAAGAAGGCAATTCCNCCACACAGGGAGGATTGAAAGTGTACTATTTTGTTACGCGGAGTTCTATGCCGGCCAATTACAAGAAGGCAATTCCGACAACGTAAGTTATTGCAAAACCAACTCGTGACAGGAAAGTGTGTATTATCGGCTTAGTATTACATTTCCGACTTCTGTTTATCTAAACAAAGTAACAAACAAGTGCACACGGTCAACTATGTACGGAGACGATTTTGATATGTACAGAGTTTTTGAAGGAAATATACGCAAGTACAGTGTACCAGGCCTTGTTTGGTATTTGCTAGGCGGGACAAGAGATAATTTTTTTGTAACATGTTTTGAAGTTGTATGGTCCTGTAGGCCTACTGTCTGTGGCCGTCGAGTGCTTCGCGAAAAAGTACGAAAGTTGTGTTTTTATGGGGTACAGGAATTGTTCCCCATGCCAAATTATTGCTATTTCTGAACAGTGCGGAAGTCGGAGAATTTAAATACATTTTTCGATAACTTTATTTGATGCAGTTAATTCGAAGTAAACAATAAAGGCAATAGTATTTTCAGGGTTTACAAAAGTTGCCGAAAATGATACTGCAAAATGTCTTTCTTGTGTGAAATTACGTCGTCTAAATACGCCTCCACAGGATGGATTTATGTACTTACACGTCATAAACCTCAGTCGAGTGTGGTTCGTGCTTAGCGATACTTGACCCCGCGTTTTTATTTTTGTTTAATGCTTGTCGTGCATCAAGTCAAAGCTCAGGTAACTGTGAACACACAACTAATTGCCACTTTTGTAATACCTGTATACATGCAGTGCCTGTTTTTGTCATAGTTAATAAAAATGTATCTTATCTAATTACACTAGTACGCTCCATATATGTAGCAGAAACACTACTGAACACGTGTTTGCATGTTAACCACTATAGCTGCTTCTCAACATTTTACAAAAAAATTGCCATGTAAGTAAAAGAAAACAAGAACATTTTTACTAAGACAGGTTAGCCAACACACGGCTCGTAAATTTCTGCGATCCATGTAAATTATGTTTTTTTTTTATCGTGGTCTTCTCTGATTGGTCGTACTATACTTTTCTTACTATGAATGTAGCACGCTTTTTTTAAAAATAGCATGGGAACGTTACGGCGAATGTAGCTCAGCCATCACTCAGAGTTCTGTCTCCAGTGGGACGCGTGCATATGCGGATAACGTACGGAAGAACATAAGAGAGCTGACTACTTCCAACGTTTCCTTCTCAGTGAATCCGTGTCGCCAATAGAAATCGNCCACTCCCAACGTTTCCTTCTCAGTGAATCCGTGTCGCCAATAGAAATCGAGTATTTCGTAAAATATTAGTTTTCGTGACGACTGGATTACAAAAGTGAGGGCACGGCTTGGCAGTGTTTTTTATGAAGTATACACACGGTATGAATATTGAAAGTGAAGTGCGAAGCTTATGCCATTATTTCGTAGCATAAACTTATTTTTCATTTCGTCTATTGCAGATACTTTAGTTTGTGTGTGTTGTGTAATGGATGAACGATATATCTATTCACCCTCTCTGTCCGTTTACATGTCCCGTGTCAGTTTTCTTATACATCCGCGCGTTGTGCAAAGCCCCTGTCGCACTGGCAAATTTTTTCGTAAAACTGCTTCCAATAAGTTTATTAAAACAAAGTTGGACAGTTGTGACGTCACCTAGACGTTATAAACGCCACCATATTTGTCTGGAAAAGTTGTATAGCTCCAGTTGCCATCAAACATTTGAAGTTTTGACCGGTTATAAAATTNCCACCATATTTGTCTGGAAAAGTTGTATAGCTCCAGTTGCCATCAAACATTTGAAGTTTTGACCGGTTATAAAATTTATTTGATGTTTGACGGGCTCAGCCAATCAGAATAGTGCGCCACAAAAATGGACGTCAGAAAACTTAAGAGTAACGAAAAATTGCTGGAAACGAAATAGGTTATGAAGATAATTAATTTAAGTATAAGCTGTCTGCGCAAGAATACTGTTCTAAGCGGATATTTCACATCAATAATTCGGAGACATTAAATTTAATTGTGCAGACAACATCTCTGATAAATACAATTTGGAATTAGTAAAAAAGTGAAAATAAATCACAACATTCGTTACATTTATTTTTATAATGGACTGCATGGGAACACAACAGCAGTATCTCACTTTAAAGATAATTTTAAAAGAAAAATCCAGATTAGGCTATATCCTCCCAGTAAAAAAATTTGACAGTGTCACGCATTTTAAAACACATTCAAGATTATTTGATAAAAAACAGTTGTAAGGAAAAATTTGATGGCCGTATTTTGTTTTGAAATTTTATCATCAAATATAGTCGAAGTCGGAAATGTGAGTGTGACAGGGGCTTAGCAGGGCTGAGAGGCGTGGGTGAGCTGGTTGCAGCCTTCACAGGGGAAGGAGCAGCGCTCACGAGACGTGACGTCACCAGGTGCGCCGCTCTGCCCACGTGGAGAGTGCCATTGGCAACACTGCCTCCCGCCCGGGAGTGAGGCCGCAAGTGCTACCAACCTCCTAGCATAGGTCACACTGGAACAACGTTCTCACGACCAGAAACCTTGTGCCAAATTGATTCTCAATTCAATACTTAAGGAGTATTTTTAGCCAATGAATCTTGTTTTTCTTGTCGCACATAAAATGGGCTTTAGTAACATATTGTGATATTGCATTGAAAATAAACAGCGATTTAAAATATTTGGAAGTTTTGTTTTCTTATCTTGGCTTTTGCAGTTGTGAAGAAATTGATAACATATAAAAAAAATTCCTATTAAACGGTTGCATGTTTTTTCCTCCAAATTTGTATCTTGCGACATTTCTTCGTTTCTGCAGTAATATCTATTCCTCCATTTTAAATAAACAACTTCGTCGAAAACTTTATACTCTGATCTGGTTGGCAGTTGTTCCTTGCGATTGCCTAGGAAATGAAATGCGTGTCAGGACCTCTCCTGCACACGGCTTGTTATGCGTAGTCATAAATGAATACGTTCGAAAACGTGGCGGCCAATTCTTGTGCACGCGACCTACGTTATATTGTTACGGGTATGATTTCAGTTGCGAGTCAAGCTTAACTCACAGCGTGTCTTGCTGTCACTTGACCTTCAGTGCACAACTCCAGCTCCGTCTTGAATGCCATATAAATGTAGACGAGCTGACTTCAGGGTCGAACATTCCCGCGATGACACTCTTGTTCAGCGTACACGGCGCTCAGCTACACTGCGGCGGTTCTAGCGTCAGTGTAGGCGGTGGATCTCCGAGGCAGGCGGTAGCTTTACTCCAAGTGTCAACATGTCTTTGCGAATGATCAAGTGTTGCACCGTTGATGAAACTACATACGAAGTTGTTGGAATTGAGCAGTTCACGCATGGGTGCTGGCAGCAGGGTGCAAGGGGGTGCACTTGCACCCCCCTGTCAGAAAAGAAAATACATAGAAAAATTTACATTTTTTAAAATTAAATTACTGTTTGAATAAAAACTGAAGGCGTCTAGGTTGCTGTCCAAATTTGTTCATCACCTTGTCAATGAATTCAGTATCCTCCTCTACTCTTTTCCTGTGAACACTGAGCATGCGCAGGCCGCTTAGCCTCGCATCTACCATCGTTGAGCCATTCCACGTCTTGACACGTCGTAACGTGCTAAATGTTCTTCCAATACTACATGTTGTTGCTGGAATAGTTAAACAAATTTTGATTGGCTCGCATACCGCTGGGTAAAAAGGAGTGGCTTAAGCAATTATATCTGCGTATTCAACAACAGATTCATTAAAAACCGCATTATTTGCTTCATTTGTCTTCATCATCTCGTACCATGTGGTAGCCTCGGCAATAAAATTATGTAGAAGACCTCCGTAGAGGTTCTGTATATCTTCTGCTATCGCTAAAAATGCTGATTTGTCTAATTTTCTCATATTTTCTGGGTGAAGCTGCATAAGCGAAAATGCTTTCTTGTGTTTTGAAGAAAATCGATTTTTTAGTGAATAAATAATACAATATAAGTATGGGATAAATATTGATATTCTGAAAAATTCTGCCACATTTTCAGATGGTTTATTTGATCTGTAAGTCTGTTTTGCCACTACTCGAGTACTTAAATTCAAAATCCAGTTTTTCGCAAATTTTTTGAGCTTTCTCGAAAATGACCTCAAACTCCATAGAGGCATTGTCGCGGTGAGATTGAAGCACATCAGTTAATTTATTTACGTGATCGTGTATTACCTTTATATTCATATTTACTTCTTGTAATTGATTGCACACGGGTTCAAGTTTGGCAGAATAGGCAACAATTACTAAAAGTGTCACAATGTATGTTGGAGTAGTTGCAGTAGTGTAGAGCTGATATGCTTTGGTTTTCGTTGTAGAGTTCAGCGCGTCCTGCGAAAGTTCTTCTAAAACTTGTACAGTAATCAGAAAGTTTTCAGAAAATTTTCTGATACTTTTGTACTCTGCTGTCCAACGCGTTTCACAAAATAGAGGTATATTTGGAATTTTATTCCTCCTCAACGTACTCTCTCTAAAAAAATTTATAATGTCCTTTGTAGTCCCAGCAGTATTTCTCACTTCACTGACAGTGTTCAGGTCATTAATGACAAGATTCAATACATGGCTTGCACAGTGGAAAAATAGGGCTGAAGGATATTTATCATTAATAATTTTGTGAACACCACCTATGTGACCTGCCATTGCAGCACACCCGTCGTAACCTTGGCCAACAAGTTTATTTAAATCAAAATTTCAATCTTGCAGGAAGCGAATAATAGTTTTCGAAATGGCTTTTGCGTTCAATTCTTGTACCGGTACATATCCGAGGAATTCTTCACAAATTATTGGTTTTTTATTATCTTTATCATAACGTAGACAGCGAACACCAATCGATAATTTATCTGTGCCACTAATATCAGCAGTCTCATCAGCCAAAACCGAAAAAGCCGAAGCATGTTTCATTTCCTCAATTATTTGGCTTTTCAGAACATCGGAACAAATTTCAAACAATTCGTTTTGAATTTGATGCGATATGTATAAGGAATTTTTTGCTCCTGATTCTAAATGATTCTTCAAAATCTCGTCTCCCGAGTCAACTCGAAAATGTAGCAGGTCTGTAAAAACAGAACCCTCGTCCACTTTCCCACGAAGTGGAAGGTCATGTCGCCCGCAAAATAAAATTGTTGATACGATAGATCGAAGTTTTAAACGATTTTCTTCAACTTCCTTGTGATATGCCGTATTTAAAGATTCATGAACGCTTAGTCCCCTTCTATCCATGATATTTTCAAATGTATTTGACGAAGTCAGTGCGTCACAATGCCACTTACTTGTAGCATGACACTGTGCAGCTTCATGAAACTTTTGATATTTAAGGCAAGGAGAAACTATAAACTGTCCTTGTAGACCGCGCTGCACTGGAGGCCGAAATAAAACACATATCCTACACAGAGGTCCCTTTGCTATAGCTGAGTAGGCTAACCACGGATATGTTGTAAGCCATTCATGTCGGAAAGCCCGTTTAGCATCAAGGTTAACGTCATTTTTAAAATTGTACGTTTTACTAGGGTTCCAAGGATGTCTTAGCAATTTCAAACATAGATCATCATTGACTTCATAACCGAGGTCCAAACACAACCCAATATCCAATAATGAATTAGTTGTGCTTCTGCTAGAAATATCGAACGATGCATCTGCTTGAAAATCTTTACGCGCAGAGCTGGTACCTTTAAGCAAAAAGGATACTTATATAATNAATCGAACGATGCATCTGCTTGAAAATCTTTACGCGCAGAGCTGGTACCTTTAAGCAAAAAGGATACTTATATAATAAATAAACTAATCAATTAACGCATTCAAAAAAAAATTAATGAAATTATATGATGTATACTTTACCAATTTTTGTGATAACAAATCAGTTAACATTTAAGTAGTGATTTTAAAAGTTTTTATTAATTTATAAAGTTTTTAATTTTTAATGCATATTTTTATAACTTCTATACATAATCATTCTAGATAAAATAATACAAGAGTTTAAATAAGTTGCAAATTTAGTTGAGATTTTTTTTTACTATGTTTTATGGGCACTGGTTACTATTTTTTTTCTTTCAGTGTAGTATAAAAAAAATGTGAAGTATTTTCTATTATTATTTCGTTGTTTTTGAGTCTTATTTTCCTCTGTATGCGGATAATAAACAATACATTAAATGATTTGGGTAGAAACACCAACACAACATACCTGGACTATCTAGTCTGTCTGTATCCGGCCTGGATGTCTTAATATTAGGTGAATCACCTTCATCAGAATGATGATTACGTTTTTTACACAAAAAACGTCTTATGTCACTCATAACTTGAACAAAAATTAATAAGCTACACAATAAATTACCTAAAAAGGACTATAAATAGAGTCGCTGTTTAAGCAGATTTATTACAGACAACTGATTTGCGCGCCATCGACAACTACAATTATTAATAGGTACAATTAGAACTACGTGAACTGACGCGGTCACAGACGGGAAATCCCCCGCATCCGCCGCGCGGCAGCGGGGATTCCCCGAGCAATAATGCCAACCACCGACTACAGAGATTAAATATGTTTTCGATGAACGAAATATATTCAATCAAATACCCGCGCGATTTGAATTTGACGTTACATTTATCTACATAATATAAATGTATAATTATATATTTCATATTAGTTAATAGTATAATGTGTCGATGCAGATGCACCTCCCTGAAAGTAATCCTGGCGGCGTCCTTGCGCATACAGTACGTCGGTACCACGGATATACACACGTCGCTATTGTACTCCCATACAGTACGTTGGTACCACGGATATACACACACGTCGCTATTGTACTCCCATACAGTACGTTGGTACCACGGATATACACACGTCGCTATTGTACTCCCATACAGTACGTTGGTACCACGGATATACACACGTCGCTATTGTACTCCCATACAGTACGTTGGTACCACGGATATACACACGTCGCTATTGTACTCCCATACAGTACGTTGGTACCACGGATATACACACGTCGCTATTGTACTCCCATACAGTACGTTGGTACCACGGATATACACACGTCGCTATTGTACTCCCATACAGTACGTTGGTACCACGGATATACACACGTCGCTATTGTACTCCCATACAGTACGTTGGTACCACGGATATACACACGTCGCTATTGTACTCCCATACAGTACGTTGGTACCACGGATATACACACGTCNCAGGGGTGGCACGAGAAGCCCTGGGTTGCCATGGATGTTGAGAGGCTATAAGAGACGCATCACCCATCCTTTCCGGAAACCGGTAAGTAAGTTCGTCTCGGCTACCATAGCCTAGTACTGCCACGCCACTTCAAATGACCAACCTACACTCCCCCCACCGGGGTGACCGTACAATTAGAACTACGTGAACTGACGCGGTCACAGACGGGAAATCCCCCGCATCCGCCGCGCGGCAGCGGGGATTCCCCGAGCAATAATGCCAACCACCGACTACAGAGATTAAATATATTTTCGATGAACGAAATATATTCAATCAAATTACATAATATAAATGTATAATTCTATATTTCATATTAGTTAATAGTATAATGTGTCGATGCAGATGCACCTCCCTGAAAGTAATCCTGGCGGCGTCCTTGCGCATACAGTACGTTGGGACCGAGGATATACATACGTCGTTATTGTATATAAATAAAACCAACCAACTTTGGCAGTAGGTTAATCATGAAAAGGAAGGCGAGAAAATATATATACGACCTATTGTCTAAAGTGAATCTCATTGGCGTTACACATCATTGAAGTTGGACCTGAAGCACTTGTCCCCCCCCCCTCCGCGACCACGGGCTAAACATGTGGTGTTGCTGTGTCGGGGACACGGCCGTTTGGTTTGCGTCAATACGTCTACGTTTTTACGTTCCCGGCACCGCTTCACTCTATCATATGGGGATTCATGGGTATCACTGGATTGCTCTTGAGATGCTCTTTCCAACCGTATACGATTTTTGTATTTCGACTTGAGTTTTTGACGAATATAGGTCGACATAGTGTTAAGTTTTAAATTTGTTTTACTTTAGACTTATATCATTTCACCACAACCACGCCACACAAATGTTTTATACACTCAATTGATTAATCTCGACGAGAGCTGTTGAATAAAACTTAAAAAGCGTCGTAGCTACTACGCGGAAATTATGAGACTCGGCGAAACGAACTCAAAATGGCGGTGCCCCC
>NQII01008571.1:0-60753 GCA_002778355.1 Clitarchus hookeri | reverse complement strand
TTGGCGACCTCTACATATGGCGTGATTGGCTGACAATGGCGGCGTGCGTGAAATACCCGGCGTATTTGAATCTGTTCGCCAATCACTCCACCGACGCTACCAAGCTTGCATTACTGTCAGTGGTAGCAATTGTGAGCAATTATTATAATGTAACGACATTTTTCCGTAAATCGCCGCTGCAACATTTATTTGTGAGTGTTGCATTTCATGTGTTATTTTTGTGAATGCACCTCAACGTGTCACTTCCGCCCATATATTCCTATACAATAATGGTTTGTTTTAGTGAGCTCTACCACCCCCCAATGTTTGTCCCGTGGTTTTAGAATCAACCTGTATTGAACAGTGCTGTTTTCATTTTTTGTATGCTGCCAGTAAATGCAAGAGAAAATTGTTATTGATTTTGACGTAATGTTACAGGTATGTTTATTTCTTTACAGATATTCTTGTTCACATTGGCTGGTGAGGCACTGACCATGAGGCTACGGAGAATGTTGTTTGAAGGAATCCTTCGGCAGGAGATCGCATGGTTCGATGACAAGGCCAATACGACGGGAGCTCTGTGTGCCAAATTGTCTGGGGACACCTCAACTGTCCAAGGAGTAAGGAAATCTCTTTAAGGTCACAACATATACGTGGATGTTCCATAATGTATGTCTGTTTTTCAAACTACTCAGAGGGGTTAAAAACAGGTTGAATGATAAGAAAATAAAGAAGTGTATTTTATGCTGTGTCTGATATGACATACTTATANCGGGGTTAAAAACAGGTTGAATGATAAGAAAATAAAGAAGTGTATTTTATGCTGTGTCTGATATGACATACTTATAATGTCAGGTGTTCAATTAGAGGGCTTACAGCCTGGTTGATATGTATTTAGTAGCTTGCACATAGTCGTAGAGTTGAGATGGTCAGTAATTTATATTCCCTTGTGTAAATAGTGATGCGTCTGTGATTAACGGGGACGTCAAGGTAGGGCTAGTTTTAGGTGTGTCTGTCAGAAACATGGCTGGCTGTCAAGATTGACTTATGGTTTGTTCACTGGAGCACGGCCGGTATACAACCTGAGGCACATGGTTTGGCGGCTTGGTACAAAGTCTGGAGTGTGCCGAAAGACCTTACATATACCAGCCTGCTTGCCACAATTGGTTTACCTTTGACGGACGACACTCGGGGTGGCTCCTGGCTCTGCTTCAGCTAGGGTTGGCTCCTGCTGGAGTTCGTGCCTAGGCTTGGGGCGAAGTGGTGCTGTGGCGAAAGATGCAGGTAGAGGACCGAGGAGGGCTGCTGGTTGAGGTGGCACCACAGGTTTGCAAGACCCAGTGGTACGTTGAGTCCTTGGCAGAAGGTAACGACAACGGGATGTGGTTCTCTGGCGGTCTTGAATGGGGGCTGAAATAAGAAGGGGGAGGGAGCTGGGAGGTGAGGCCTCACCAACTGTCGGGCGGCTTGAGCTCATTCCTGGGGTGTTATGCTGCAAGTGCAGTTGCNGCTGGGAGGTGAGGCCTCACCAACTGTCGGGCGGCTTGAGCTCATTCCTGGGGTGTTATGCTGCAAGTGCAGTTGCGGCTGGGTTACAGCCCAAGTTAAGCTTGGAGTTGCCTTTTACTTTACCACTTGCTGGTGCTACTCGGGAGTGGCATATGTATCTGTTTTAGTCCGCAGTGAGGANGCTGGGAGGTGAGGCCTCACCAACTGTCGGGCGGCTTGAGCTCATTCCTGGGGTGTTATGCTGCAAGTGCAGTTGCCTTTTACTTTACCACTTGCTGGTGCTACTCGGGAGTGGCATATGTATCTGTTTTAGTCCGCAGTGAGGAANAGTTGCCTTTTACTTTACCACTTGCTGGTGCTACTCGGGAGTGGCATATGTATCTGTTTTAGTCCGCAGTGAGGAACCACTTTGGGTGAAGACTGTTGTGGTGACACTGGTGTGGGCACTGAGCCGCAGCCTGTTGTTCCCTGGTTCCAGTAATCACCAATGCTCAGTGGAGCTCAAGTTAAAATATACCTTAGTAAGGTTGATTCTACCCAGGTTGGGAAGCTAATGCTTTTGGTTTGGCAACTAACATTTTTCACCACTAGGTAAGCATTAGTGTCTTACGTGTACCAGATTTTCTCTATTTTCTACATTAAAAAAANCTAACATTTTTCACCACTAGGTAAGCATTAGTGTCTTACGTGTACCAGATTTTCTCTATTTTCTACATTAAAAAAACAAAATAATTGCAATATTCTTAATTCAAATATAAATTAACTACCTAAGTAAGTAAAATCTTTCTCTTTTATTATTCACGTAGATTAAAATTTTAATTAAAAGTTACCTCTTTGGAACACTACGCACTTAGCAGCGAAAATTTTCCCTGTGACCAAACTCTCCCATAATAAAACTCGTGTTGTTCCTAACTGGAGTAGAAGTAACCTTAACCATATTCACCTTACAGGTATGCCTTACTTCAAAGTGGAGAGGCCATTACTGGGAGTGGTGGGTACCACCGGCTATAAGCTCTGAGCTCCGAGGAACCACTAAGTTATAGCTGTAGTGCAACGACTCCAGAGCATGCACAGAGTTCCACTTTAAAGCGTTTGCTGTTTCCGCTAATTGACGATGCTCAGTGGTACTCGAGTCGAACAGTACCGGAATAGGTACTCGAGATATGCCGTTCTTGGCAGCAAAGACATCACTGCCGACAGTGGTGTCAAGCGTACAGCTCTAGCGATCTACTTATGCTACGTCCACGTTGTGTTGGTCTTTTCTCACCGACTATTCTTCAGCCATACTGGAGTATATGTAACTGTGATTGGTAGCTACACTGGTTAGCTGGCTAGTGGCCTGCGGTGTAGTTGGGTTGACTAGACTACATGCTCGACTAACTTGCACACCTTTCAGAAGTTGGTAGCTTTCCATTTCTGCCTTCACACACAGTTTGTTCATAATAATTTCAATTTTTTGTGTATATTAAATTTATGATGTAGTTTGTAATTTGGGAAAACAATGGAAGAAATTTTTTTGTAATGAATTTCTGTGTCGCAAGTGATAAACTTTATTTCAAAAAGCGGAACTATTTCTTCTGAAAAGAGTGCAAGTTAAAATAAGAAGGAGCGGGCTGAGCTGTTAGTACTGAGGAGAGCCACGTCTTTGTTGTGCAGGCGACAGGCCAGAGGCTTGGAACGATATTCCAGTCTTTGGCAACCGTTGTGCTTGGTATCTCACTGGCTATGTTCTACGAGTGGCGATTGGGTCTCACTGCCTTGGCGTTCACCCCCATCATCTTGGTCGCCTACTATTTCTTTGGTTCCATGGAGAAAGGAGGACAAAAAGCCAACAAGAAGGCTCTGGAAAAGGCCACCAAGGTAAGCGAGTAGCATCTTGTTCCTTGCACTGAACTGTTGTAGCCGTATGTTTGTGGAAGGAAGAACACGAACGTAATACGAGACTGCATCGGTAATAGCTGCAGTTTTAAGTTCATTATTGCGTCTAGTATACAGTAAAAAAAAATATAAATCTTGGTTCATTTTCATATTTATCAAGTGATGTGTGTCGTATTTTTCCAATTCTCTGCATTTCTTTTCCAAGATATGCCTCTAATGACACTGTTCTCAAACAAGTGTTGTTGAAAATGGTTAGTAAACAAAACAGTATTGCCACAGTGGTGCACCAGAAGTCTTTGATGAGGAAAACAATTGTTGCAGTACGTGAGAATTTCCCACCATACCAATTGTACCCCACCATAGCAGTGTTGCACAATGATAGCAGCAAGGTTTTATATTAAACTTGTTGTCATTTTATAAAGTAATTTTAAAAACTTGCTCTCTCTCTTTTTTTTTTCCGCCTAGTTTTATTTAGTGCCAAATTAAATCTGCATCTGGAGGACAGCCGTGGGGGTTGCCTGTGCTAACCTCATGGGAGCCATGTTGATGCACTGGTCAAACCACTGCCTCACATCATGGATGTTCTACTCCTGGTGGGATCAAACCTGTATTTTTGCATGTTTGTAATCTGACAGTCATTGCCTTTGGCTGGTACATTTTGTTTATCCGTGGTAATCCCATACCCCACCATCACATTCCATCTCTGCTCAACCTCTGTTCACCCCCATTTGGCTCTGCAGATCTCACCATTCAAGCACAGCCTAAATCTCTCCCATACACTCTCTCATCCAGGTGGATTCATTTATATATTACACTAGTAAAAACTACTAAAAACTCTTCATGAATACTGGTTTAATTTTTACTTTCTTAGTGTCTATTACTAGACTGTCACTGTCTGACATTGACACATGTGTGCTTCATTATCAAAAATACACACGCAATTTAATCAAACCAATGCACGGAACCCCTACGCTTTCGTACATTTGTCTAAAATACATCTAAAACTATCTTAAGACGTCTCTGAAGGGACAGAAATATTTTAAGCCTGTTAACCAGGAAAACTTCTTAAAAAGGTTCAAATTACACTTGCATGTTTGTAGACCTGGTGAAAATTATGTAAGTTTATTAAGCTGTAAATCTTCTTAAGTGGGAACTTCTTGACAGGGTTTCACTGTATTTACATTCCTCGCAATTTAATTTCCACCCTATTGATGCACAAATTGATTACTCTCCTTGGTAACATGAATGCCATGAAAATGTTGGGTCGCCTCTGAAAGTCACATTCAGGCGAGCCACAGACCAGCTGTTTGCCTTGCACGTAGAGGCAATAAGGTAATAAATGGTGAGTGAACGAGAGTCTGCTTCAGAGCTTGTGCGTTTCGAGATCAATAGCTGCACGCAGGCGGAAGCCTTAAATCTGTAATGTTCAAAACAAATACACCACTGAAACTGGTTACTTTTTTTTTTTCTGAACCTCTGATTAAGAACATTTATATTTGAAATATATTTATGTTTTTTGACAAGTCCACAGTCACTCGAGCATGTGAAAACTATTCATTAGGTTTTAAAGGTATGCTAATTTTTAGAATATGCTTTTGTTCATAGTCGGCACAGATGTAATCTAAGCACGACTCTTGGTACTCAGTTAACCTTATTTGTGCAAGTGTATTGTGACCTTGAAAATGAGATGATGCGCACATTTGCACTTTGGTCTAGAGGAAAAGTAAATTTCCCTATAAATTATTTGGAGACTATTTTGACAGGATTTTTTAGCTTGCCACTTTAACAAAAGTTTAACATGTTTACTATTGATGTCAGACAAAACTGAAACGCAACAAATTTTCAGAGAAACAAAACCTTGAACTACTCAGAAATATAACAACTTTGGAGCAAAATCATTGCAAAATAAATTTGCTGCACAAATTGTGATTTTATTCAGTTGATCGCAATATATGGTGTATGCCACCTCAGATGCATGAAAGCAAAGCAAGCTACATATCTGTGGTTCATAACAGTATTTTTTGTGATTGAAAATCTCATTTAGTTAATTTTTTAAAAATGGTTTTGGGCTATTTTTTTTTTATAANAACAGTATTTTTTGTGATTGAAAATCTCATTTAGTTAATTTTTTAAAAATGGTTTTGGGCTATTTTTTTTTTATAATATGTTAAATATTTACCATCGCTAACTACTCTCAAGCAAAAGTTCTTTCTAACATAAAATTTTGTAGTTGACAAAAATAATATTTGTTACCCTTAATTTTTCTGAAGTAAACGTTGGAATGAAAGTTAGTTTTATATTTGGATAAACTTGGCAGGCCTTACAGTTGTGTAGCACCGATGAGTTTTTTATGTGCGCAGATAGCAGTGGAGGCAGTGAGCAACATCCGCACGGTGGCAGGCCTGGGTCGGGAACAGGGCTTCCACGACGACTACATGCGAGAGCTGGCCATGGGGCTGCGGCCCGCCCTGCGGGAGACCCACACCCGCGGCTTTGTCTTCGCACTTGCCCAGAGCATACAGTACTTTGCCTTCGCTGCTACCATGTACTACGGCGGCCAGCTCGTCAAGCGCAGGGAAATGGAGTTCGCAGAGGTGTTCAAGTGAGTAGTTATGCCCTGTGATCAGCCAGTAATGTTCTCACAACTCAGACTAATGATCTTTTGGTCACGACAAAGGCAGGTCATTACCTCCGGGTAGACGACAACTGCTACGTCGCAACATGTGGTAATAAAAGCAGTCTATTGCCAAACACTTTCTTTTGCACAAAAATCNAGACGACAACTGCTACGTCGCAACATGTGGTAATAAAAGCAGTCTATTGCCAAACACTTTCTTTTGCACAAAAATCGCAGTTTAAAATTATGGCCTGACAGCTTTAGCATATCGGTATGAGATGATTTACCTATCCAGATTTCCAAAAATCGAGTTTAAAAAAATTTGTTACATTTTTTGCACGCACATACAGACATGTGAACATGCATGCACACAAATAAAAAGAGAAAAATTAATACAGCATACATTTTTTTCGTATCTTGACCCTAATGGTTTTCCCTGAAATGGAGAGGATGACAGCTCACAGTGACAGCAAGCTATATCTAAATATTTTAGGCCGTAATGAACTATCACAAATTTTTAAGGTTGTACATATGTACTGATGAATACTTTGTTGAGTTTTGGCGAAAAAAAATTGTTTGTTACTTTTTTTTATACTTGCTATCTAAGCCTTCATATAAGCACGTAAGTTAAAAAATATGTTCTTTAAACATTGTCCAGGCATTTTCATTATGATTGGGATAGTCAAATCTTGGATGCTTAATTGCAAAAAAAAATTTAAAATTTCAGAATTTAGATAACATTAGCTGGATTATCTAGTCTCTTTCCTTCAAAGGCTTTAATATTTTGTTATTACCATTATTGTTTTCCAGGACTGCAAACACACTGATAATAGGCACAGCTTCAATAGCAAATGCACTTGCATATGCACCCAACTTTGAAAAAGGACTTGCGGCAGCTGGCAAAATTTTCAGACTTTTGGACAGGAAACCTCTGATTGCAAATCCAGATGTACGCAGTTCTGAAAAATGGGTGAGTTTCTTGCAGACTTTGAAAACGAGATATATTTGTGATTCATATTTGTGGCTCAGTTTAGCCATATTTTTTTTATTGTAATTGCAACTTTTAGAATTTAACACTGTTATAACTTTGTGGTGAGTTTCAAATTAATTATGTATATTTATGAAGATGAAAATTAGTTGATGGTCAATAAATTGATTACATTCTCGAAATTTACAGCCAAGCAAATGTTTTTCTCAGTATGAACTATTTTACTTACATTAGATATGTGTTTACTGCTGTGCCGTAGTTGGGCACGACCAAAAAAAAAAAAACAGTTTTAGCAGTGATACCTGTATTGAAAGTTGTCCCCACCACCCTTATAACATTGCAGAAAGTAAACTTTATCAAATGTAAATTTTCTTATTGTGTACTTTCTTCAGTCTGTACTAGAATGTACTTTCATAGAGTTAGTGCAGTATGTGGTCATACTTGGAGTCGGCAAGTCAGCACCTTTAGATAATTGTTTTTAAAACAAGTAGGTATTGTAAAGTGTAGTGTTAAATTTGCAACTCTACACTGCAATCCAGAACTTCACAAACTGATCCACATGCAGCGTCACACAACAAAGATTTTGATTACTGCTACAGTAGCAGAGTTGTGAGAGCCCTTCCACCTTCAAGCAACAGCTCGGTACTCGGACGCTGGTAATCAGCTCATCGATTTATAACAAAATCCAGGCAACCGCCAAGCCTGAACCTGAGGTAATCACAGCTCCAAACCACACGCATCAACTATACCGGAAAATTTTCAACATTCCTGCCGCACCCTAGTTCACTACCAACAGCGCCCTTCCACCGTATTGCAGTGTCGTACAACTTGCCGTCTGGCGAAGCTGGCCTAGCCGGTGAAACGTTGTGATTACGCAACCACGTGAAATGTGCGTCATCCTTCTTTGCGTGCGCGCCTGTCGACAAGTACTAACTAGACTGTGTGTACTTGAATTCCTGTCCTTTCATATATATTTTTTGATCCACGTGTATGTTGCATTGGTCTAGCAAGAGAGCTCCAAAAATATCGACTACTGAAGCAGTCGTGCTGCTCTTGAGTACCAACTACTTAAAAAAAAAAAGGACACTGCTTGGAATTCTCTGCTATTTGACAATCGGGCAAAGAATATTTGTAAAATTTTAATTTGTAATTCTAGTAAACAGTGCAGTCTAAAGATTTTAATTCAAGTTTGATTAAAATTTTTGACTGGTTCCAAAAATACTGTAAGGAATAAACAATTTTGTTTTTTAACTATTTGAGGAATTCTAGTTGTATAATTTTGGAAAACAATGCAGTTAAAAATTATGATTAAAGTTCAGTTAAAGTATTTGATCAGTTACAAAAATACCTTTTACTAAGGAATAAACTATTGTTTTTTTGGAACGTAGTTGACACACATTTTGTACAGATTTCCTGTCCTTTAGGAGCTGATTTATTTGTGAATTCCTTAAATGCCTCCCAGACAGGCAGTCACGATCGTTAATGGGTTATTTTTCTGTCTCTTGCTCGCAGATTTCCAACGGCAACGTGCGGTACTCAGGAGTGGAGTTCAGCTACCCGACCCGCAAGAATGCCTGCGTGTTGCGGGGTCTCAACCTCGTGGTGAAGCAGGGCCAGACGGTGGCGCTGGTGGGGCCCAGCGGCTGTGGAAAGTCCACCTGCATTCAGCTCCTCGAGCGCTTCTACGACCCTACTGCCGGCTCTGTGGTGTGTTCTTCAGCTTGCATCAAATGTTATTAGTATTATTTGCATGATGGAGTTGTGCGAACGTACCTTTTGTTTATACTGAAATGAAAACGAGAAATATTTTATTGAACTTCACGATACTGGAAAAAAACTGGAAAATAATTTTAGGAGAACTCAGCCTTAAAAGTTAAGCAAGAATTTTAAAATTTTAACAATATGAAGCATATTGCAACACATTATGAAATACAGTCAACTCCAGTTTTGCTGGATGTGGCTTAATCAGGTTGCGGCTTAACCGTGGATTCACCAGTTCAAAGTCAAATATTGAACAGCTGCCGCTGGTCACGCGCCGCTGCTATTAATAACCCATGCGCACGCTGTTAATTTTCAGGCAGCAGTTGAGTGATGCGGTACTGGTTTTTTTTTTTTTAATATTAAAATGGTTTGGGTACTATATTTACACACTTTTTTAACAGTGAATATATATGAAACTTGGAAGTATTAGGAATTCAGCAAAATTGTCAGCACATTTTCATTCATAATAATAAAGTATTCAAGGGTTAAAACTGGCATCTGTTAATAAAAAATGTGAGATTGTGTAGTTTACAGTAGTTTGTACACGCAGAAGCTATTTATAAATTAACCGTGGCAGGTTTGACAAATCAGTTGTTATGACGCAGTCTCCTGCTTTTCCCTGGTGGGCTGAAATCTACGGGGGATAAAAGTCAGTCACCCTAGAAATAAGTACTCGGAGGTTAGATAGGAAACGTGTTTATTCCCATGAGGAATACACATGGTGGCCCGTACTAACTCCTAACTAACAAGAAACTGTAACGAAAGTAGACTACGAGAATACCAGGTGAAGGGGACTTGGGTCTAAACTAGACAAGAGCAGATGTGGCTAGGTAGCTATAATAAACTGACCCTAACTAACTCGATGCTGTTGTCCAGAATAGATGCGGGTGTCACTACCAGAAGGGTAGTGTTAAAGGGGATGAAGACTTCTTCGGGGGTTGCTGTTGAAGGTCTTTAAGATGTCTGGTAAGTGGCGGTGGTCCTACCGGAGGACATCAGTGTCTACAGAGAGCTCCAGCACCCGAGGTGGTGGAGTGAGCTGCGGAGAATGAACTGCCGTTCTGCGGCGGTGCAAGGACATATATCCACCTGCTCTTGGGGGTGGCGGGGGTAGCTCCTCCCTCCGTAGGCGGAGAGTTACTCTGGTGCCATCTCTCGAGCCATGGCGGGAGCAGGCTCTCTGCTGTGTGCTATGCGGGGTTGCGTTGGCTGCGCAAACTCAGGCACAGCACTGGGCCACTTGGCTGGCTTCTATCGTTTGTGGGGGGTGGCATTACGTCTGATATAAAGGCGAAAACGATCTTGGCTGATGCGTCCGTGGGTTCCCCTTGCCTAGGGGCGTGCTAGTAGGCTCTGGTAGCAAGTCATTCATGGTTCAAACCCCGCCTGGGGTGAAGATGAGGCAAAGTTGTGTGTGAGATGAAAAAGAAAGAGAGAGAGAGAGAGGGAGAGAGTGTGTCTGTCTAATTATATATATATATATATCTCTCAGTACGCCTTATGCATCAGACCATTCAACTGCCAACAATTCCTTCTAAATTTGGGCATAATTATCTTCACTACTGGTCAAGCTGTGTAATGCAAACACATTGTCATTCCGCATTAAGCAACACCCTATTCCTGTCTGCGACGCATCAGCCTAAATGGTTACATGCAGTGAAGGGTCGCATTTCGTAAGTGTTGTTGCCTTTGCTATTTTACTTTTTTAGTGCCTGGATGTTTCTGTATGTGTGTGCGCGAGCTTGTGCATGGGTGTGTACTGAAAATTTTAATTAAATTATGCTGCACAATTAAGAATCCGTTCTATCTCCACGACGTCTACTCTGTAAGAGAGTGTAAAAATTTATCTTTTCCTTCGTAAATAAAAAATTATGCTGGTTTTGATTTTAGTCAATTAGTACTTGTCTAGCGAATGGCATTATCATAGACTGTCAAAAACTGATGTTAGCATCAGTTGCGTCACAAATGCATAGATTGGTCTTGTATTAAAAATATGTGGTGGTGATGTCACTCCATTCACAACCTCCCCCCATGCACCATTTAAACAAAAATTTTCTGTTGTTGGTCAACCAAGCATACAATTGACAAGCACTGGAATATTTGTTAAACCCGAAATTTTTTGTTTCGGTAACCCTTTTAGTTACAGATTTAACATATTGTTTTAGGTGTTTCAAAGAACAAATATTTTGTTCACAACTGTACTTGTATCAGTATAATGCTCTGTCATGTATCAGGACGAATAAAAATGAGTTTATGCTGGCAGCAGGTGTTTAAGAGATTACGGACTTTAGTCTCTGCAACGAATGATATCTCCCATACGTTAGAGACATCCCTCATTGGACAGTGTTTTGTTCTGTGTACAGCGCAGACAATTAAGCCCACTTCCTATGCAGCATCCCAGATATAGGACAATATGACTGTTTTCTTAATGAAAGTGAAATTGAAGTGTTCTGATGTTTTATTATCGTTTCGGCATACTAGATATTTTGCACAACCCTAGGGCCCTTGGAATGAGGCACCCAAAGGGCAGGCATCGGCCCTCAAGCTGCCCATGTTGAAGAAGCANCACAACCCTAGGGCCCTTGGAATGAGGCACCCAAAGGGCAGGCATCGGCCCTCAAGCTGCCCATGTTGAAGAAGCAGTGGAACTCAACAGTGGAAGGAACTGGAAAACAGTAAGAAAACCCATAGGCCATCAGAAATGTCAGTCAGGTTTTCTACATGCGAATACCTAGATTCCAGCAGTAGGAAGCTGGTACCTTTCTGCATGGCAACCAGAGCCCCACATTGCGTGATTGTACATAGTGTAATGACGCAGTATTCTTAATTTTTGGGACCGGGACACGTGTTTCATTTTCGTTCGTTTTCCTTTCGCTTTGGTAAGCTTCATAATATTTTTATCTGGATTTGAAATTAAAGCCGTGGTGGTTCGTTTTACCGTGATAGTACGTTTATCGGGCGGATGTTTGCAGTTTTGTTTCGAACGTTGGAGTTTTTGCTAAGCGTCAGCATTATTTAGCTTTTTTCAAACTGCGTCAACAGTTTTAGTTCCTACGACACATTTTCGATAACGTGTGGAGAGCGTGTGTGGCAACCCACACAAGGCCCTTATCTGGAGGGGAGAGGGGGGGGGTGATAGGCAGCACAAGTACACGTGTGCCTCTCGCCCTTCAGAGCAGTTGGAAGTCAGTCGTCTAGGCCGCGTCGGGCGTGACGCTAACCCCCACATCGGCAAACTTGAACTTACGAGATTATTTCTACTCCGATGTGGGAGGTCGCTGCATGGCCAGTTTTTAAGAAACGTAATAAGTCGTAAACGACTTTGGCTCTGTTCTGCAATAGTCTATTTACCTGTGAACGGTTCGTACTCTGCATACCGGAACTTCGTATGTGAACTGTGTCACTAAAAGGGCAAATAAAAGTATAGCACAAATACTCTGGAACTTCACTTTATTTCTCAATCAATTGGCGTCCATTTTACAGAGTCTCGTGTTACTCCGTCTTGAGCTAGTCGAGTGCAAGTCGGCAACTTATAGCCGGCTGTAACTGTAGCGGCCAATGTTACAATAGACATTGAGATTTTGTGTTTGCAGTAGGTTCTGCACCTCTTGGCCTAAGATGCATTGATTGATGACTTAAACAGTTTTGCTCCAGAGACCTGAATCTATAGTGACTGCATTTCATTGACATAAAGGTTGTACAATATAGTAACATACACTTTAATGTTTTCCCCAATGTGTTATCAAGGACTTCATAAAAAATATCAATTGTAGTAGCATGTGTGGTTGTTGTGGATGGTNGTTCGTACTCTGCATACCGGAACTTCGTATGTGAACTGTGTCACTAAAAGGGTAAATAAAAGTATAGAACAAATACTCTGGAACTTCACTTTATTTCTCAATCAATTGGCGTCCATTTTACAGAGTCTCGTGTTACTCCGTCTTGAGCTAGTCGAGTGCAAGTCGGCAACTTATAGCCGGCTGTAACTGTAACGGCCAATGTTACAATAGACATTGAGATTTTGTGTTTGCAGTAGGTTCTGCAACTCTTGACCTAAGATGCATTGATTGATGACTTGAACAGTTTTGCTCCAGAGACCTGAATCTATAGTGACTGCATTTAATTGACATAAAGGATGTACAATATAGTAACGTACACTTTAACGTTTTCCCCAATGTGTTATCAAGGACTTCATAAAAAATATCAATTGTAGTAGCATGTGTGGTTGTTGTGGACGGTTACAGTTCCTGGACAACAAAGACATCTCGTCCGTGACGCTGAAGAACCTGAGGAGCCAGCTGGGGCTGGTGTCGCAGGAGCCGGTACTCTTCAACAGAACCATCGCTGAGAACATTGCTTATGGGGACAGCTCAAGGAGCGTCCCTATGGACGAGATCATCAGTGCTGCCACCAAGGCCAACATCCACACGTTCATCTCCTCTTTGCCAGCGGTGAGTCTCCACATTACAGTCGACTCCCCATCTTTCAGGGGACTGTCAAAAAATTTCCATGCATGCAGGATTTCAGTAGATGAGGGTTCTGACATGTACATCAATAAAATACCATTTCTGACCTTATTATACTTCATTTTGAGTATAATGAGAGCTGTACATTATCTGTGAATGAAGTTTAGCTAATAAACACAAAAAAAAAATTATTTTTTAAAAATAATATTACTGTGTTAGTATTTCTGTAAATAATATTTTTAAAAACATTTTATCTGCACTCGTTTAAATAAAAAAAATATAATTGCAAAATACAGTATTTAATTGATAGTAATCAGACACCGAATGCAAGCCGACCTTAAACTTTCAAACCCTCTGAAAATGTAAATAATCTGACACCAGANAATTATTTTTTAAAAATAATATTACTGTGTTAGTATTTCTGTAAATAATATTTTTAAAAACATTTTATCTGCACTCGTTTAAATAAAAAAAATATAATTGCAAAATACAGTATTTAATTTATAGTAATCAGACACCGAATGCAAGCCGACCTTAAACTTTCAAACCCTCTGAAAATGTAAATAATCTGACACCAGATGCAAGGTGGATTTTCAATGTCCTGCGTGCACTTGATCAGCTGAGAGCGCTGAGAGATTATCAATCAGGCAGTGTGTTCACGGCGGGCAAGATGGAGAATCGACAGCAGTACCCTTCCCCTTCGCTTCATGTGGTGACACTTTGCGTGTGTGGCAAATGTCTTTCTTTTAAAGTAATTAATTATATTTCACTGCAAAAAACTGTAATTTTGAGACAGAAATGAATAAATAAGGCAATCAAAATTTATTTGTTCACTGTCTTTAATAATTAATCATTCAAAACCACGTCCTCTGACTTTTGCTGGCATGATGGGCTCAGTGCTTACCCATTATTAGACGACATACTGTGTCGAATAGGCCTATATAGGATATCAGTTTATTCAAAAGATGCATGTCTATTGAAATAAATTAATATAAATTCTCCGATTTCCCCCCGGAAGTTACTTAAAATGAACTTTACGCTTGGTAATACCAGTTACTCGATGTTCAAACAATTTTTGGTGACGATGGGAGGTCAAGTATGTTCTTCTAGGCACGTAATTTTATTCGCGAAGAGGCTGACCATTGAGTTAAATTAATATTTTGTTTTAAAATCATGTTGATTTTATGCCAGATACAATTAAACACCAAACTTTACGGGGGGAAAAACCTANGAAAAAACCTACTTTTAATCACAAAAAAAAAAAACATCTTTGCCAATAATTACTCCTCGTTAAAATTTATTGCATAACATTTTCAGGCGAAACCATTTGCTTTGAAATACTGGTGATGATAGGTGCAACTGTTTTGAGNGCTTTGAAATACTGGTGATGATAGGTGCAACTGTTTTGAGCAACAGAAAATGTTGATAAAATTTCTACGATCGCCAGGTGCACTTTACTTGCACTGTGGCCAGGCGTGTAAGGGGTAACAGCCGAGAGAAAGGATGCACTTTTTCTTTTGCTAGGCAACAACTTCCCCTCTGGACGGAATGTNTGTAAGGGGTAACAGCCGAGAGAAAGGATGCACTTTTTCTTTTGCTAGGCAACAACTTCCCCTCTGGACGGAATGTTGTAAGAGGAGGAACGAAGGTGCACAGCTGAGAGAGACAAAACGAGGGGTGAGAGAGAGAGGACTCTAGGTCGCCNTTGTAAGAGGAGGAACGAAGGTGCACAGCTGAGAGAGACAAAACGAGGGGTGAGAGAGAGAGGACTCTAGGTCGCCACGCTGGTTACTAGGTAAACACTTCCCCTCTCGTCAGGTGTGAAAGGAGAAGTTGCAAGCCAGACTCGCACGTCACACCATGCCGCAGGCAAGTTGGGAAGACAGGCGATGCGCCGCAGAGCAATGATAAACGGTGCCGCACATAACGTATTTCACAGCCAGTTACTTGACGTTTGCATAAACCACCAGCTTAAAAATGATCGTTGCGGGACCCAATTATACTTCGATCAACATAACATCTTGTAAACAATACAAACTGGTAGCTTTATCATTATATATGAAGGAGTTTTGTCGGGACCACTGAAAATTAACTGTGGATACGGTTTATCAGTACATGCATTTTCGGTACAACACGAGTCGACTGTATTCAGTAAGATGTGGTGTTTATCGACTAACAGTGACAAGCTAAAACTGCATAATTTTGTATTTCTGCAGGCTCTGACACATGCTTGAGAGTAGATTATTACAGGAAACTGTTAAAATAAATGCTTTCACAGCCGCAGTCAAAAATAAATTTTGGCTTTTGTTTTGAGTCTGCCTTTTGGCTAGCGCCGCCAAGAGCAGATGTCCAAACCCCTTTGCCAACTGGAGATGTAAACGGTTTATTAGAGTTAAGCTGTGATAAATAGGAGATGTAGTCTCCTGTCTGTAACCAACAATTGCTGAATATATGTAAGTATTGTAATCACATGGTCTGATGATAAAGACGTTTTTCTGGGGTTTTTTTTTGACTAAACGTAGTCACAAATAAATTGCATAAACATGCTTAAATAATGAAGACAGTATATAATGTGATGAAAAGTATGAATAGTTTAATGTTTATGGGTACATTAGCAACAACTTTAGCGCTCAATATTTTTCCCACATTAATGGATTATGAAATTTTCAAAATTAATGGTATTTTGGTTTTTCTGGGGAACGTACTATGAGAACATGTAGCATCTACAAAGTTGTATTCTCTAAAGTTGCATTTTTCAGTTGCCATTTTATCTTTATTAAAATTACAAACATATAACTTTCATGTGCATTACCTAATATTAGAAAATTTCTCACCAGAAAATTTACAACTGTATTTCAAGAATTTAATTTTTAAAGAAGTAAAGTAAAAGTTGTGCCTATACATTACAGTAAGGAATGCATATTTTAGAGGAGTTAGCATTTCCTACATCCGTAAACACCGACAGTAGGATACTAGGTAGTAAGTTAACCTCCGATCCTCGGGGAAGGCTCCAGTACTCATTGAACAGGAGGCTGAGTTAGCACTCGTGTCACCTGAGGTCAGACAAGACTTTCCAAACTTCACCACTGACATGTGCCTCTGATGGAACTCTGACCTCAAGTCAGGATACTTTCACCCATCCAAGTGAACCACTGCAGCAGATAATAGATAATTTTGGTAATAATTTGTACTTGAATGCTCAACAAATGGAAATAGGTAACAGCACAGTTGATTTTTTAAACTGAATGCAGAGAGAACGAAGGAAAAAGTAATACAGTAGTTAAAATAGTAGACAGAGGTCTAACAGCTTTTTTAAACCCTGTAACTGTAATTTAGAAAGTCTAATTTTGCACGTACCTCATGGTAGTACGATTAAACAGCAAAACAAAAGCAGAATTTATTTACAGAGTGCTTGGAAAACTAAATTCCTTAATTTTTGTCTAGAAAACATATAAAAGTCAATGGAGTTTTGCAATAATACAGTACTACGTAGTAAATGTGTACTAGTAACTTCAATATTTTCACTTAGGCAGTAGTACTATCCCATAACTGGTTATCACATACTGCAGTGCCTTCATTCATCACTAGAGTTACTAATAACTGCATTCTCTTTTTTGTCAGTCTGCTGCTGTTTCTGTCAAACATCGCAATAGTCTCATTGTAAAATCTTTTTGTGTTTCAAAATTTTCCCATCTGTTGGTATTTATAAAAAAAAAAAGCGTAGTGTTTATTCTTATTTAAAAACTTAATTAAAACAAAATTGCAGTACTCACATAACCTTCATGATTGGTATCTACAATCTGGACACGCTACGTGNAAAACTTAATTAAAACAAAATTGCAGTACTCACATAACCTTCATGATTGGTATCTACAATCTGGACACGCTACGTGTGATTCATAATTACTGTAATTGTTTTGTGTGGTAGCTTTAATCTACGTTAAGAAGTCTTGACCATAATATCTACCATTCCTGTCTCATGCCATCTGCCTTTCTTTTTAATTTGAGCTTGCTATGCTGCGCACCTGAAACACAATGTTCTAACAACTTTGTGCAGTTTGTTTACCGTAATTTTAATTTTTTTGCATATTTTTTTTATTAAAATACGATGTTTGCAAACAAAAAGGAACTTTACTATGCTGAAAGTGAGTACAGCAGGNTTGCATATTTTTTTTATTAAAATACGATGTTTGCAAACAAAAAGGAACTTTACTATGCTGAAAGTGAGTACAGCAGGCCACCTGCTGATAGGGTGAAGTGTTTCTGATGTCCAGGGGTACGAGACATACATGGGAGAGAAGGGGGCACAGCTGTCTGGGGGGCAGAAGCAGAGGATAGCCATTGCACGGGCACTTGTCAGGAACCCCAGGGTGTTGCTGCTTGACGAAGCAACTTCTGCCCTGGATACGGAGAGCGAAAAGGTAATTCATGAACTGTTTGTACACCTTTCATCTTCCAATAAGTCTAAATAATTTGGTTTCTTGGCACGATTATGTACACGGAATCCATACTTATTTTTTTAGACATAGGTTTTGGAAAAATTATGTGCAAAATCACATAAATGTAAGACATTACTACATTACAATATGCNTTTTTTTAGACATAGGTTTTGGAAAAATTATGTGCAAAATCACATAAATGTAAGACATTACTACATTACAATATGCAAAAAGCAGGCAGCTTTCTCGCACACATGAAGGTGTGGAGGATATGTAACGTGCGGATGCTTGTCGGCCATACGAGTCATTACAACTCGCATATCCTGCAGGTGGTGCAAGAAGCCCTGGACAAAGCAAAGCAGGGTCGCACATGCATCACGATAGCACACCGGCTGTCCACAATCCAGGACGCAGACGTCATCTGCGTCATTGACCAGGGCNCGGCTGTCCACAATCCAGGACGCAGACGTGATCTGCGTCATCGACCAGGGCACGGTCGCGGAGATGGGCACACACAGCGAGCTGCTCGCACTGCGAGGGAAGTACTACAATCTTTGCAACGTGCAGGGCGGGGCCAAGTGACTGGACATCTCGCAAGATCTGCTTCTTGGGGAATGACCAGGAATCTCGCACATCATGGGGAGACAGAGGGAATTATTTTCTATGTAGTACCGTGCATAATAGAATACAGAGGAATTGACATCATGTACAGATTATTGTAGTTATGAGAGGTGTCACCTATATAACTGTCATGGAGATAGCATATTTTAAAAAACAGTATTATTTACTATGCATGATCAGTTTATATAACACCAAACAAAATCCTCTGTATATATTTTATTGAAGTTTGTTATAAATATACCTGTGTAGAATGTATTTTATCTGTATAACATTAAACAACCAGGGAATTTCGAAATACATTTGTAGATGTTTTGTGGAACCGTAGTTTAGTTATGTCGTACTGTAATGGCAGTGCGTTATCATTGGCAACACTTGAGGCACACTTGTGTGTTCTTGAAGACCGCTCAGCATCAGTTCTTACTCTATTAATTACCAGTTGATATTGTGTGAATCAGTAAGTACTGTACTTCTCACACTACTTGAGGAGGCACAGTAAAAATCCAAAGTTGACCAANAAGTACTGTACTTCTCACACTACTTGAGGAGGCACAGTAAAAATCCAAAGTTGACCAAAATATTTCCCTTCTTGATACATGAGTTCTCACCATACCTATATGATGTGCACGAGAGTCTTTACGATATGCAGAAAGCACAGTCGAATCTCTCAAATAAAAAGATTGACTGAGTGTGATAATCTCTGTAAATATTATTTTTTTGTTGGTTTAGTAGTAGGTAACGAGATTGCTGCTGGCAGGTCCCAGAGTAAAAAGATTTATATTTAATGTATTAGGCCTAGTAACAGTAAGCACCGTGGGGTGCGGACAGGTATGTGTTACTGGAACTTAGTGATACGGTTATGAGTGAGAAGGCTAAAGCAGCTTTTACACAATGCAAGACACACTCTCTTACTAAATCTCATACAAGGCAGATCTCGTAGGAAAGTATGAGAGTGCACCAAATGAGTGATCTATTGGTTGTTCTATGCTAGTCATGTGATCACCAATACATCAACCAGAGAGGTAGAAAAAAAAAAAAGCAGAAATTATTTTTCTGCAAAGAGGAATCAGGTGAAAAATATTCACTGTGAAGAATTCGTGGAAATGTTGTTTTGGAAATGGAGTGTAGTTGAGATAGTGTTNATCAGGTGAAAAATATTCACTGTGAAGAATTCGTGGAAATGTTGTTTTGGAAATGGAGTGTAGTTGAGATAGTGTTCCTAGATTGTTGGACGAATACAAGAGGTGGTGCAGTGGTCAGACTACTCGCGTCCCGACTACGTGAACCAGGTTTGNCCTAGATTGTTGGACGAATACAAGAGGTGGTGCAGTGGTCAGACTACTCGCGTCCCGACTACGTGAACCAGGTTTGATTCCCAGCAGTGTCGCTCCCAGATCTTCGCATGTGGGAATTGTGCAGAACGACGCCGCTGGTTGGTGTGTTTTCTTGGGGATCTCCCGTTTCCCCACGCCCTTGCATTCTGGCACTGCTCTAGACTCTCCTCACTTCTCACTCATCGGCTCTCAGAACCTCATTGAGGCGCCCAAATCTCTCCAACCAATCCATTTCTGAGGAATCCTTTTAACGGAACATGCCTATCTTTTAAATATTTAAGTTTCATTAATAAACAATGTGTTTGCGACGCTAGCGTCACCGTGTGGTTCATCTTTGGAATTTCTCCTCTGCAAGGTAGCCTTCTCCTTGGTCGGCTCCGCTCTCCCTCCTGTTTCCTCCCCTCATTTTCCTCCTTGTGCGTCATCATTTTTTTTTTAGTATGGGGGCAAGTTAATTTAAGTCGTTACTTGTCTTGTGCTGCCCTTATTCTATGCCTATCCTAGTGAGAACTTTGTCGAGTCAACGCCTGCTAGAGCTGTGTCAAATTGCAATATGACTTAAATTGTCAATTTAGTCGTCCTTGGGACGTGTGTACTATGAGCCGCATTGTAACTTGTAACTTGTGAGCAGCCGAAATGTGGAACTATTTTAAACGGTGAGTCNCGTGTGTACTATGAGCCGCATTGTAACTTGTAACTTGTGAGCAGCCGAAATGTGGAACTATTTTAAACGGTGAGTCATGGTTGCAGCATTTTTTCTTTGGGTCTGTTTAATGGTTTTAATAATTGTGTAGCGTAGTTTTGTGTCGTTTTGGGCATGCAGTGAGTTAAGTCTTTTTCTAAATTGTGGTTTTGGTTGCCAGTCTAAATTGTGATTTCGGTTAAACTAAATTCTAACTTTGCTGTGTGTTCCAGTTATTTTAATGTGTAGTGTATAGTATTTGTCTGCTACCCATTTATGTATTTTTTTTAAGTTGAATTGCTTTTGCTGTGCTTCCATGACTCGTGCATTGGACATAGTTTACTCAATATTTTAAACGTCGTAGCTTTAGTTTTTATTCGATGGAGCTTTGATTGGGTTTACTGACTGCCACCACCGATATAATTTTTTAATGTAAAATTTTTGATGCAGTTTTAAATTGCGTTTTTACGTAAAGGAGACTGTATGGGCTTCTAGGTAAATGGTTCCTTTTAAAATCACTTATAATTATAATAAATAATTTGTATTTTGAATGTTTTAAAAATATTGCTTGTTATTGTAATCAACTTGATTAAACATTTTGAATAACATTAACTGTTTGGAGCAATTCACTTTATACTTTCTTTTTTGTAAANGCAGTTTTAAATTGCGTTTTTACGTAAAGGAGACTGTATGGGCTTCTAGGTAAATGGTTCCTTTTAAAATCACTTATTATAATAAATAATTTGTATTTTGAATGTTTTAAAAATATTGCTTGTTATTGTAATCAACTTGTTTAAACATTTTGAATAACATTAACTTTGTTGAAGCAATTCACTTTATACTTTCTTTTTGGTGTAACAAATTTTAACTTATTGTATACTTTGTGGATCTTTAAAACTTAATGGTAATGATCAATTCATTCGTGAATCAAATGTTTCTGCATATTCTTGTAAACTTTCATAAAAATATACATAATTGAAACTTGTTGTAGTCTTCGTTATTTGATACTGCGGCACATGTTTTCTTTCGAGTATCGTCAGTCGACTGAATGACCTGTCATTGATAAAGAAGCTCAAAATTTTTGAGCCTGAAAAATATTTTGAGCAGCGCTTGAGCCGCAAACAGGTATTCGGCTCGAGCTCAATTTTCGGGTGACACTTTCAGACCTCTAGTAAAACAGCCTAATAAAACAAATTGCACGCTTGTGATCAGCTGAAAGACACCTTTATTCTAGTGTTCCGTGGCCAGTAGCACCGCGGTTTCAAACTCATGTGGCGAAGATGCTGAACCAGTCGTGGCTCAAGAGCTCCGCACAGCCTGACACAGTGTGAGCAGCTGTTTGGTAATGTCCACAGAGTTCGAAGTCCGTCTAGTTGGGGCAGCCTTACTATATTGTGCATAACCANGTTTCAAACTCATGTGGCGAAGATGCTGAACCAGTCGTGGCTCAAGAGCTCCGCACAGCCTGACACAGTGTGAGCAGCTGTTTGGTAATGTCCACAGGGTTCGAAGTCCGTCTAGTTGGGGCAGCCTTACTATATTGTGCATAACCATGCAATGTTAAACAGAAATATTAACACTCACTTTTGCTTTTTCATGCTAATTTTCTTATTTCTGATCCAAAATTTCAAAACATATTGTACCTGATATTCAGTTTAGGTTTCTCTGCGATTACTAAATGACATCTGACCACACTAAATTCCCAATAAAGTATAATACAGCAGGAATGAAGGGGAGGGGGGGCATCACAAAACTGCTTCATTTGTAAAGGTCATTGGAAAATATTATGCATATCCTGTGTCTTTGGGACTTTATTTTTATAACTAAGTAAATCAAGCCAGTGGTTACAGTACCATGGCACATAAGCAATATTCACCAGGGTATGGTCCTAAAATGCGTGTTGTTTTTTTTTACAGAATAAGCATTTTCACTGAACCTTTGCAAAACTGTCTACATTTGAAAAATAAAACAAAAATTTCACTTGTTTTAACTTATAGGTACTTCTCGATAAAGAATTTAATAAAAATCATCGGGTACAATAAATGAAATGGCCACCTGTAGTGTAAATAACATTTACTGAAGATTACTGAAAAAAATATCTTGTCATTAGACTACTGGAGAACATAACAATTAATTTATTTTCTTATAAAAAAAATGGAAATTACATGTTTCACAGCACACTTCTTAAAAACAGTTGTTTATAAACTCAAAGTGGATTACATTTTCTTTTTTAAATGATCTTATTCAGATTTACTCAAAATAAGTGTCCCAACTTTGTATAGCATTATAAATATATTCAGATACAAATTTTTTTTCTTATAAACAAACAAAAAAAGATACAAATTCTTTTAATGTTTTTTTTTTTTAATATAGTTAATCAGACACAACATCGCAGCAGTAAATTAAAATACGAGTACTGTAAGCAATGTTGAGCTAACACAAATGCAAAACACTAAAGTGTTGCATTCTTAAGTGTATAGGTAATATTCCATAAACTTACTAAGTTTATGATTTGCAAGTAACCATTCTCATTCTCTAGGGTTTGAAGTATCGGCCTTGGGTATCGATACCAAGTTCTCTACTTGGTATTGAACCATAGGTATCGATACATAAAAAGTATCAACTTTAAAGTAGTCGATACTACTCGGTTTTAATCACTTTCAGAACACAACATTTTTGTATATGGATACTGTTTTACGGACAAATAAATCCTTTTCTCCAGTAAAAATATTAATTATTTTATTGTGTTACAAACACAAACTTAAACAATAAATATTTATTACATTAGAACTTTTTCAAAACTGGACTTTTGTTTAGTTCTCCACGACATCCGACAACAGAGAACAAATCAAAAGTTACAAAATAACTTTTTTTATTTCTTCATGCACAGCTTTATAATGAAAAGTTGATGCAACATTATCATATTATTAAATTACTTAGTTAATTTGATCCTTAAAATTTTCTTTTAATCCTTGGAAAGTACTTGAAAATGCCTGGAGTTTGCATCTACATCTGTAAGAATCCTAATCCAACAACCGAGATTGAATAAAAAGTTACAATAATGACCCTAATTAGTTACTATTTCTTGACACAATTAAGAAATTCACAACATTTTTAACAATCATTATTAACGATAAACAGTATAGGAAATTGTAGGAAAATTCTATGTAATGAAACTGCAATTTCCCCAAAGTGACAGTACACAAAATTACAAAAGACATGTCAGTACAATAAATTTTCAACATTCATCTTACATTATAAACCAAATTCCTAACATCAAACTTAACCTAAACTGGTGATATAGGAATTACCGTTTTACATGTATAACTACACAACTGCACATTTAATTCTCGTATAGGGACACTAAAATTTGGGAATTAAACTACTCATCTTCAGCTCGACCTGTCGAATAAAGTAACTCGTTCAATCTTTTGAGTTTTAATCTATTCCTTTGGGTGATCATGCGGGCCGAAATGAACACCCGGCCACAAGTACGTCAGTCAGTATGGGTCGGCGAGAATGGATCACATCCGCCGTCAGGCGCCTCATCAATTGGAGGGAACGTCGGCGCAGCTCGCGCCGTGGCGCCTGGCATCCCCCCCAACTACGTGATGTCGACCGGCCTGCTGGCTGGGAAATTAGTGCTACTTGACCCCAAGTGTGTTTAAACAGTGGTGAATAAAATCTTGAAGCCAACAAAAGTGTAACAAACAGAGCAGCCACTAATTTGATGTAATTTCTTTATTAAAATCTAAATTGAACGTGGCTACCGACGAACCTTTTCAGGGATGGACTCGTCCAGCTCGCCCAAGCTGGAACATTTGGACTCGCCCACTGGCGAAGCCTACCAGAAACTGTATGGCACTTTCGAAAACCATTATTTCATTTATTTTAATCATTTTAATTATTTTTATTGTTGAAAACTGTAATTCTGTATTTTCTTTCCAGCAGGCTGCCTATCATGGCTCCAACGCTTTTACTTAGTTTTTCCTAGTGCAGTGATATCCCCAGTGACGTCACAGTCACAGACGAAATTGACATTTAATGAAACACTGGGAGGTCACCATTATGTAATTCACCATGAAATTGTATTATGTAACTGTTTATTTAGTCATAAGAGGGTTCACGTTATTTTTCCACTTATTTACCCACATATACTTTCGCATAGGTCACTAACAACAGTGAAGCTGCTATTGCACGTTTGCAGTAGAGTGGCGCTCGCCCTCGGGCGGCTTAGCTGCCCTCGAGCTTAACGGCCGCGGGAATAAGCGCCTTGCACAGAATCCTAACCAAATAATAAGTATTTATGTAAAAAAAAAATCACAAATGTTAACCGGGATATACTAATCCAAATATAAACTACACAATAATGGGGATAGTTCTATAAAACATTTTTCCCGACATTAATTTAATTCTACGTTCATAATAGTGCCAAAAACCAAACATTTTTACGGTAATTTTACTAAAAAAATTCAAAATCTGCAAGACTGAATTAATTTACCCTAGAATCGAATACACTTATTTCATAACTTTGTGACGTATTTAGTAAATTCCTGATGTAAATCATAAAGTTGTAATTTTATGAAAATGCAATATATAAAACAGAATATGAAAAGGAAAAAAAAAAAGTTCTACAATGATACAAAACTTTTACAGTTTAAGTCAAAATAGGTTGTTCCCGTACCTGTGTTGCACAAACCACCAGGCGGTGTTATCCTATACAACCGACTGGGTGGGTTGTGTTGGACATTAGCGTCCTTGCACTGTCTTGTGTAATGTTGATTTCACATTCTCCAGCTCTGCACTTTTCAGCCAAGAAAACAAAGTGCCTGCAAACATAGGGCAGTAACTTTATCTGTCAATAACACCAAAACATACAACATACAACAAACATTTTCACAGCAATTATGTATCGGAGACAAAAGCCTATCACAGTGTTTTGAAAATGGTTGCTGTTATAAATTTTGTCATCCAATGGTTATAAAGAAAAACTTTCTATAAGACAAGGAATTATACTACATCCACGAGCATGTGAACTTTTTATTGAAACTAATGTGTGTGAAAACTGCATTTTTTAAAACCCTTATTTGTAATACATGTAGGTGGAATCTTACGATTTACCACATGTTATGATGTAAATTTAACATAACATATTCTTTGTATAGAACTCCTGTGATTTGAGACTCTTTAAGTTATTTATTGCTGAAGACTGTGATGGTAATTGTAAAGAATAGCGACTTTTTTGAAGGAGACATAATAGTCCCACAAAAGTTATGTAAATGGCTTTTGCACACCTTACCTGTTTCATATTTAGGAGGGCGTAGTGGTAAAATAAGCAGAACGTCGAAAATAAAATAGATAATATACAAGGATTTTGGCCACTTTGTTTACGTTGAACGCCATGTTGTATAGTTCTGTAATGCGGTAGTAACGTTAACAAATGTGAATCGACAGTCACCTGTTTGATGTGGATGTGTAGACGTTACCATAGGTTAGTTGCAGATTACATGCAATACAGTGCGATTCGTGGCTGCAGCGCGCGTGAGTTGTGATGTCCGAATTCGACTGTGCAAAGGCTTGTGATTTAAAAATGGACGGAGCAAGTGCTTCTGTGCGTTACAGTCGTCTATGTGGCAGGTGTTACCTGGACGTTTGTCAGTTTATTCAATCAAAGTTGTTTTTGCCTACCGAGGTGGGTAAATTCACATACATCCAGTATGTTTTATTATTTGTGGTATATGTATATGGAAGGACTTTGCATTTTGTGGTATGTCATCAAGAGTTTGTATATTTCTCTGTGTGTAGCTATTTGAAATGTAGCAAACCTAACAGAATTCAACCTAACTTCACAATATGTAATACACAGATTTTGTTTGCACTGCAGCACGACGAAATACGGTATTATGTGATGGTAATCACTACACTTTATTTACACATCGTGATGTTAGATAATGTTAAGTTAGGTCTTTTTGCATTTGACGTATTTACATATATAAATATAACGATAACATACATATGCATATTTTACCCCACGATTTCCCTGATTTTCATAGCCCTCCCCCACTATCGTATTTATTGTTTCTATCAATTTGTTGTGTGTATTTATATTAAATATAGCGAACCTAACTAAATTTAACCTAACTTCACAATATGTAATGTAGAGGTTTTGTCAATATTGCAATACAATGAAATACTGTATTATTCTATGATAACCACTCCCCTACATTTACACATCATAATGTGCACTGATATTTTTAACTGTAACAAAAAAAATATGTTTCCCTTAGTACTACCTAAAAAATTTAATACATCAAGCCAAGAGTGCGTAGTGCAGGTCGACAAGACCCGAACTTGCACCTTCTTGCCGACAAGGATTACGCAACTTAAGAGACCACCCTACTCATTTATTACAAGAGGTAACTCTTTTAATGAATACGTAGGCGATTCGAAACGGTGTTTACCCTAAAGCCACAGTTGTTGCGCGCACTGGCAATTGGTCGTTGCATCGTACCAGATCGCGCAACGTAATACGATGTGACGCAACACCAAGTGGCGTAAAACTGGCTTGTAGGCTGAAGCTGAAGTGATAAGTGCCCCCAAAGTGTCGCCCAGTAGTGTGCAGCATTTTTACAAACACATTAAACACCATCACAGCATTCCACACCCCCTTTGTCCAGGTGGACTCGTCCATCCCTTCTGGAGACAGCCACGTGGCAACACTGTATCCAGTGAAATATACACACATTTCACAAGAAATGTAATAGAGTATTAAATGTTTTATTTAAAAGGGCAATTATGTTGGAGATTGCCTATAATTATAGAGGAGCCTATTTTATAAAGATAAACAAGGTAATTAGTTTTGTTAAACTTAATAGTTTTTTAGTCAAAGAGACACACCCAACACACATTTTTACATTGTTTTAAACTGGCCATAGCACAGAGGATACAAAACAAGGAGGTAACTAGATATAATCGATTTTACAATGTTTAGTTATCAAAACTTATCCAAATGTCAAAATTATATATCTTTCAATATTTCAACATATAAAGGCCTACATCTGTGTAACATGTCATTTAGTGTGGTGACACTCCCCGTCAACTTCACATCAACCTTAACAGGCACTTGTAAATCAACAGGAGTTATAGAATTTTTCACCATTACAATAATATTACATAGTGTTCATGTTATGTTTTACGATTCGGCGTTAGACGTGGGTTCTCGTCACTCAACTGAAGTCGATGTCACTCTGCCAGTTCGTCTCAGAAATCGGACCAGACCGGCGGCATTAGTCACCCATTCCGCGAGCCCCCTTGGTACCATCATTTAGGCTGTAATCATTTCACTGCAATATTAACATTAATTAACTGGAACATTTGTTTTATCTCTTTACTGTACCGAGGGGAGAGCCACCTGCCCTCTCACCAGAGAGCTAAACGCTATCACATATCAACATAAAAACATGTTTATTCGCTAAGGTCACTGGCAGGCCATAAGTGCTGGGTCCGTTTTCTTTCATTATTCCCATATAGTCAAGCACAGTGAATAAACCTCTTTACAAAGTTCTATATGTGTAGAGTTATTGTCCTCCGGGAAACGTAGGTTACTACATACTTTGTAGTACCTCCCATAATTTCCTAGTATATTTCAGGCATACGAGACGGCCTACGGTCTCGTCATAAGGTATAAATAGTGTAACAGTAAGTGCGTAGAGCCCCCTGGATCTCCGACCGAACGACCCTCATCTCTGGGTTATGGCGCCGGGCAATTCAACACTCAACCAGCCCTGGGTAACCTCGACGACGTGAAAGGGTAAATGTGTTTTACAGTTTTGCACTGTGGATATTTTTTTGAAAAATCTCTATTGCTCCAGTGTTGACTTACTTGTATTTTAAATGAAATATTCAGGCATTTCTAAACATCAATTGTTTAAGTCAATTTCCTCCCGCCGCAAAAATTAAGGGGACATCGACTTGCGTGGCGTCATTGTCCTCTTTGCTAGACGCCAAGATCATTAAGAAAGTAAGCAGCATGTTAGTAATTTCATGCAATCATCACTCGTACGCCCGACGAACTTCACTAGTTTTTTATACTATAAGATTATCTTCTATTACATGAAAACACACATCATATTTATTTTTAATTTCTTCCACGCACACAAGTGTAATGCATTTAAATAATTCTAATCTAGACAATGAATTGTAATAAAAATTTAAATGGCGAGGTAGCAAAACAATCTTCAAGCATTTTATTATCTCGTACAGAAAATCTGAAACTCTTATCAGAAATAGTCAGCCAAGCCAACAATATATGTAAATATTGTCGTGCCTCGTGGCCCTAGTGTCTCGTGTGGTTGTGATTATGAAAAACTCTCTAAAAATAATATAAATTCTTCAGTCAGGCGTAATTGCATTGAAACAGCAAAATGGATCTCTTCAAAAACGCGTTACTAATTATTTTTTCTGAAAAAAATAACACAAAATGCTTTCATAACCGTGGTGTCTAAAACGTTTTTGTCAGGAGTAGTCAAACATGCAACAATTAGAACACAGGAAATATGAAAACATAAAAACAAAAAATCGTTTTGCGATACAGTGACAAAGAGGAAGTAAATATTCAACACTCCATCAATCAAAATCAGCTCCAAGAAGATATTCGTGGCCGAGACGTAACAAACCGGTTCACAGCACTAGAGGACTTGCACAAGAAACCGAAACAGGCATTAAAAATTAAAGTACACGAAACACACAAAAAACCAACTGATGTCCAAAGTGAGAAATCCAAACCACATCAAAAGGTAACGAGTAAGATAAAAAAATTATCTGATAGTTATGGCAGAAACCAAAAAGCAAGATGATGTGAAAAACTGAATAACATTTCAGCCCACATTGAAGGTATGGTAAAACAAAATGTTAATTTGAGTGAAGTGCTACAAAACCTAAACGGTAAACACTCTGTACCAAATGAAGTAAGAAACTTCAAGTCAAGGGATTATGTTCTAGATATTGGGGGGACAAATGATGTTGCCAAAAATGATACAGACAAACTCTAAATACTCTGTAAAAAGGCCTGTCAAATCTTACACACAAACTGCATTGTAGTAAACATCCACTTTACACATGATCTGGATAAGGACTCTTGGGTAAACAGTGAAATAAAAACAGCTAATATAAAGATAGCATCAGTTTGTAAACACTACAGAAATGTTAAGTTAATGAATAAAAGTGATGTTGGAAAATACAGACACACAAATCACTGGTTACACCTGAATTACCATGGTAAAACAGTCCTTCCTGAGATTTTTTGGAAATAATTAAATCATTAATTTAATCCAATGAAGTCATTGCTCTGCCGTGTAAAAATTCGGGTAACTAATAGCAGGAACTGCACAAAAAATCATCCTTTGCGTTTCATGTCTGGCACTACAAATTATCACCTTCAGCTCCAGCGGCAAATACTTGTCCACAACCAGCTACTGAAACTCAAAATATCACCTAATGTCAAAATCCAGCCTCGGGACGACCAACCATACAAGCAGCAGCAAAAACGTCCACAGTTAAGTATCTCCACAGTTTTATCTAAATCAATTTATTATACTAATAAATCTGGTAATCTGTTCACTATAATACAACAAAGCATTAAGTGTTTGAGACACAAACTAAATAGTTTGTCAGTATTTCTAACATACATTGATGATGTTCCAGATGTATAACTGAAAACTCTCTACTTAAAACTGAAATTGCAACCACAATTCTAACTGGTTATAAACTAGTTAACTGTTACTATAGGAAAGTATATAAAAATGGAGGTTGATGTGAGCCCAAACTTACTGGTCTCCACGACCATTCGCTGCATCACAATACAACAAGGGCCGAGCACCGTGTGGACGACAAGAACATCGGGCATGGCCATCTGCTACAGTATTGAAGTAGAAAAAGTAATAATAGTAATATTACTTGCACTGTGATGTCAACCACGCGTCCATGTGTGCTATCATCACCCCCTTGCACCTCCGCAGACACTGACACTACCTAGCTGACACCGGGCAGAAGTGAACACTCTGCCACATGTACGTCAGTATGGGTCGGCGAGAACGGAACACACCCTGCTCGTCTTCGTGTGCTATGTGACTCAAGTGACCATCTTGCTTTATTTACCTCAATAGGTAACCCTTGGGGGAAAATAACAAGCAGTTCAACATGGTATCCCCCCAAAAGCCACAGCTGTCAGACGCTCGACAATTCGAGGGAACATTGGTGCAGCTCGCACAGCGACACCTATCCTCCTTCCCACCCGTGTGATATCGACCAGCCTGCTGGCTGGGGTATCAGTGCTACATGATCCCAAGTTCGGTTAAACAGTGGGGAATAAAATCCCGAAGCAATACAAATAGTAAAAAACACTGTAGCCAAATAAGTTAAATTCATTTCTTTATTGAAACCATACACGGACGTGGGTACACAAACCCCTTTTCAGGGATGGACTCGTCCAGCCCACCCAAGTTAAAACACTTGAACTCGCCCATCGGTGAAACTAACCGGAAATTGAAATATACTTGCGAAATTTATCGGAAACTGAAATGCATATTCAGTTTAGTCAATTTTAGAATGTTATTTATGTCCACAGTTTAAAAGGGTAATTATGTATTTTCTTCGCAGCAGACTGCCTATCAAGGCCTTACAGTTTTTACTTCATGTTTCTAGTGCGGTGACATCTCTTGTGACGTCTCAGTCACAAACATAATTTATCATGAGGATGTCACGAAAATGTTGTTCACCATGAAATTGTATTTTGTAGCATATTAAGTAACATTGATATTAGCCAAGACATTAGGTGCCAAATATGCAGTAGTATTTATTAGTATGTGTATACTGTATACAGGATTATTCTAAAATCATGGGACAAACATTGAGGGGTGGTAGAGCTCACTAAAACAAACAATTATTGTATAGGAATATATGGGCGGAAGTGACGCATTGAGGCACAACCACAAAAATAACATATGAAACGCAAAACATTGTTTATTTACAATGTCGCCGCTAAATGCCTTTTTACAGCAATGTTTATAATAATTGCTCAAAATTGCTACCACCGACAGTAATGCAAGCTTGGTAGTGTCGTTGGAGTGATTGGCGAACAGATTCCAATACGCCGGGTATTTCACGCACGCCACCATTGTCAGCCAATCACGCCGTATGTAGAGGTCGCCAAGCATGCGTGACTGTTGGTGGATGCATTTCCAGCAACTGTTTTAACATTTTCTGTACGGAATCACTCGTTAAGTATGCTGCTAATGAACATTTTATGTTCCCGTTAATGTGTTATGTTTTTGTGTTTGTGCCTCAACGCGTCACTCCTGCCCATATATTCCTATACAATAATTTTTTTTTTGGTGAGCTCTACCACCCCTCAATGTTTGCCCCATGATTTAATAATCAACCTGTATGTGAGTTAGTGTGTGTGTGTGTGTGTATATTTGAATGTGTGAAGTTTTGTCGGGCGTGCGAGTGATGATTCAATAAAATTCCTATCATGCAGCTTGCTTTCTCGATGCGTGTGGCGTCTAGCAGAGAGGACAATGACACCATTCTAGCTGCTGGCGTCCCTTTGACTGAAGGGGCGTGAGAAATTATGCTTAAACTGGCAATTGTAATTCAGAAAGGTCAAAATTGTTAATTTAGAACACAGGTAAGTAGACACTGAATAAGTTGTATTGCATTTAAGAGATAAACTTCGTAGGAATAAATTGTGTGACACATTTACTCTTAGCATTAGAATATGAGAACACTAAACAAAATTTCATACAATTTGTATGAAAAACTAAGAAACAAAACATGCAAATCACTTAGTAAGAAAACTCTAGCTACTTCAACTTCTACTTGAAGCATAACACAATATGTAAGTGTAAGAAACATAGGTTTTATTAATTGTAAATTTTGCATGAAAAAACGGCATTCATTATTAATCAGAAAAACCACCAGTGCAGTGTGTACTGTTCAATCAGTGAAAAATCAAGGAAAATTAATGTCAAAATAAATTATGTTCAGTTGAAAAGAAACAAAATGTTAAATCACCTCTTTAAATTTCAGAAAACAAAAAAGACCATTTATGTTAATAAAACTGGAACTGGTAAGTTTTCTTATCATTACATCTTAAAGGTTCTTAGAATTAACTAAACTTCAGTACACAAAATTATCTCTACTGGCTTCTGGTTATGTTCGTGGAAAATAAAACACCCTTCTTAAAGTTTCAAATTAAATTTAAAAAATTTGTCTAAAATCATTCTCTTAAAGTACAATTAATTTTTAGAGATCCCAAAATTAAACAATGAAAAGTTTGTAGCATTCAAGCATAAAATGGTGTCACTGCATATTATTCAGTCCGTGTAGGTCATACTTAATATGCTGGTGGAAATGGCTGCCAAAGTTCTAGAAACACTTAAAAACTTATTACTATGCAGCTTAACATTGCCTGATCTGTCGGGGATAGTAATGCGGACGTCGTCTGGCGACTATGTTAAGAAGAGTCAGAATATTACATAATATTCCTATTTCGAATAGAATGGGCGCCAGTTCACTGCGTGAGCACGATGTAACAGTTCTCAGGACCGTGGGTCGAACGACCACCTGGCTGTATCCGCTGATACACACTGTACAAAATTTACAGGAAAACGTAACACAGAGCAGGGGTATTCAGGTTCCCCAGAACATCTTAGTATTATTTTTTATCTTATAAATGAGGGAAGCCTCCTTGAGGTGTCGATGATTTCCTGGTTAGGGTCAGGGCCCTAAATACAACACTAAATGAGAACTCACAAGTTTCGGTTAACTCAAGTAAATTGTATTGCCGAATAGTGCACACAGTTATGAAAGTCCCCTGCGATGCGACGCACTTGCAGCACCTAAAACCCATGGAATCAGACTGCCAGAGATGGCGAAAGCTGGCAGCATCCTTGCAGAGAGCTCGCTCCACTCCACGAGGTAATTTAATTAACTGACTTCATTAACATAGAACTTGAATCCTGTACACATAAAACATTGAAACGTTCTGAGTGGGTTTTCTTAATCCTGTAGAGAGTTAAGAGTTCATAATTAAGCACTAATTTAAATACAAACATGATTATGTGGTGCCTTGCAGTGCATGTGGGAAATTTATGTCTGTTAAATTTTGGGGCTCACTGCGACCAGAACGGTCAGGTTTAAAGAAAGACTAACTATTTTCCACATCACTAATTTACTTGATTAGACACACAATTGCACACAGGAAATTATATGGAACACTTCAATTACCCTAGCTTTGTTACTCTACACCTCATTAAATATGCACATGGCGTGCATTTATTCTGCGATTACTTCGCAATCCCCTAAGGACGAATTTCACGAACATTTGCCTGTGGGCGATAAATTCTAATGCTATTTACTATTCATTATAACACTTTATTCATATCCTAATTACACAGATCTCTCTAGGGACACCACAGAAACCTTGTTGGTTCACTCGGTATCGGGTAATGAGCTGTTCCCAAGTGAAGGATGTGAACACACTTTGGGATGCACGACGTGCGTGTTCCACGGGTCGTACTGGTGTAGCAACTTTTGGCCAATGACTTGATGACAGTGGCCGTGCCAGACCATGCCGGAGTGGTCCACATCACGCTCGGGCCTCTTCTTTCGTGCCCCACATATTTGCGGTAACTTGTTGCCTCTCTAATACCATGCCTCTCTTACGATGGGCGGTACTATCAAAATTATAAGCAAATTTTGCAGACAAAATTTTACTATGATCTGCTTATTATAGCATCTGAGGAGAAAGTAATTAATGGCAGGGATTCACATAATGATGCAAATTACATGCGAAATACATAAAATACGTCTATTCCTCCTATGTCACAGTATAATCAATCCTGTAATTTATACCATTCCCCATGACCAAAACTTCTGGATAAAACCAGATAGAAATGCAAAGAGAAAAACGACGATACAATTAAAATTAACACTGCCAAAGATATCTAAGCTCATTTCTTACATAACAAATAAAATAAATAGATCTCTCGAAATGTGAAAAGTAAACAAATCGTTGCAGATTTATCCCCCCTGCACCTTCTAATAAATTTGTCAAAATCTACCATAAGTGGACCAGAATGCCAGGTCTGCATCAACTTGTATCATATTAGCGTGTGTATTTATAAAATCAATAAGTAAAGTTTTAAATCACCATGAGCGATTCATTTACTTTACCATTCAGGGTATTTCGGGGTCTGCACTCATCATAGTGCAAGTAAGGCATGCAAGGGGGCATACAACCTCGCCAGTGTAATAAGTGTAACCACTAGGTACGATTAATTATTGTAAGTTCAGTATCTGCAAGCATTCCAGATCAACAAGGGTCCCCAGGGAATTATGGGCCATCGACCGAACGATCTTTTTTAACTCATGCTCACTGAGTTATGGTGCCAGGCAATTCCACCAGTTTTGGCCTTAACCTGTGTAAGCCAGGTGAGTTGGGGACCCACATCGGCATCACTTGAACCCCTGCATGTCAAATGGCACCCAAAGTGGAGATATTCTCCATCAAAGTGCTAAACTATGCCATTTTCTTACATCAAATGGCTTTCCTAACTAGCTGGACTAGTCAAACTTCAAATTCGCACTTGTCATCTTCCTACGTCAAATGGCTTTCCAACTAGTGGGGCTAGTCAAACTTCAAGATCGCACTAGCAATATGTAAATGGCTTCCCCAACTTTTGGGGCTATTCAACAAGAATGGCAAAATAACACGTGAGTAAAAGTGTCGTGTCCAGAACAGTGCAGTCATATCTCGTGATGTGCACCATAACATACCAATAAACAGCGCCTACATGCATATCATTTTTCAGAGTTCCTTTTTTCTTAACAGCAACATAAGTTTTTTTTTTGTGTGCACCTCTGACAAATTTTATGGGTAACTTCTGTATTTAGAGTACCATTATGTGTAAAGCACTTTTCCAATAGCCACATGTTCAAAAACTTTCAGCAAGAATCTATTCAAATCAATTTTGGACTCACAACAATAAATAACATGTTTTTGACATTCATGTCATTTTGGGACAGTGCTGGACAAAGAAGCATCCCCGAGCGGTACCGATGTGGACACCGGGCAAGCGAGACAGAATGGCCATATTCCAGCACTGGCAGGTGACTTGACGGAACACACCCGGGCGCGCGCGAGAGTGGTCACCACCACCCCCAGGTCGTAATGGTGTCTTCCCCACCTGCACATTCCTATGTGAACGACGCGGACACGCTTCGGGGCACACGACATGCTTGTTCCGTGGGCCGCCCTGGTGCAGCGACTGTGGGCCGATGACGTGATGACAGAGGCCTTGCCAGACCACGCAGGAGTGGTCCACGTCACACCATATGTACTCTTACAATGGGCGGTAATATCTAAATTACAGTATTTGCAAATCTTGCAGACAAAATGTTACACTGATCCTCTCATCATGCCATCTCGGAGCGAGTAATTTTTCACAGGGTTTCTTATGATGACGCTTACTATACGGGAAACTTCTAAAATACGTAACTTCCTTCTATGTTCACAGTATAATCAATCCTGTAATAAATACCTTTCTCAATGGCCAAAACTTCTGGATAAAAATCATGTAGAAATGTCAAATAAAAACAGTGTTCAAATCCCATATCACAATCTTTACTGTCCCTCTTTATTGTATTCCATTCCTTTCTCCTTCTTCCGTGATATTTACACATTGCCTATTAGATTTGTCCCGTCATTAGGTTATTGGTAGTGAGGGCGCCAAGTCCTGCCTAATATATCATTTCTTCATCAGTCATTCCTTTAGTTACTAGTCCCTTCCTTTTCCTTAAGTGCCGTACTGCCCTTACTCCTTTAATTGTCCATTATCCTTTTCTTTTCTTTATTAAGTTATTCTCATTGGGGTTTTTGGTTAATTTTTCCCCACTAATTGACTAATTTTTTATTTCTGATTTTTTTTTCTTCAGGTATCAATGTTACCTGCCATTACCGCAAAAGAGTGCAACGCGCTGGGCTCTGTTATTACTATTCATTATCTCGTATTATTATGTAAAGGGTCACTGTTCAATAAACACACTTTAAAATCAACAATCAAATGAAATATAACATTGTCACAGATATCTGACCTAAGTTCTCACATAACAAATAAAAAAAATAGAGACGTCTACATTTGTTACGTAAACAAACCAAACATTGTAAACATAAATTTTGAGTTGATATCCTGATTATACAAAACTAGCAATTCCTTATGGTAGATGCTTTAAAATTAAATAAATAAACATACAACTCAAACGAAACAAAAAAAAAAATTAAAATGGTAAAATTGTTACAACATGATTATACACAGTATATTTTAGTATATTTAGGAAATTTTTTCTTATTCTGGGGGGAAAAATGAATACCATTTGAGAACTTTTGACCGTTCTTTACTGGCAATACAGTTTGATGGACTAAGGTGACGCGGACGCGGCAGCGATACGAAAGTGTAGTTTCTTTTTTGTATTACTGCATCGAATGTGAAATGCAATAGACTTCATTCAAAGAATGGCGGGATTTAGTTTTGGAGGTAGTGGGCCAGGGCCTACGTTTTCTTTTGGATCCAATCAGTAAGTAAATTAAATTTGATTATGTTATTTACATTCTAGAAGCTAAGGAAGGGTTGAATGATTCAGTAGAATGGAATTGTGAAGATGTTGAGGTGATGGAAATTAAGTGCGGTTAGTAGTATGAGGATTATTTTGCTGGCAGCATTTAGGCCACCAGGACAGGGATGACAGGCAATTGAGACGATCAAGGAGAGGGTTCATAGACTTAAGGATAAGCAGTGTATTGTAGCAGGGAATCTGCAGCCTTTTCTGTATTAAAAAAACCCCTAAAAGTGATATATTTCCACTCTACTCATTACGCAGAACACGAATATTCTAGGGGCATTAACTTTTCTCTGCCAATTCAACTGTTGTACACCTTACCTCACTCGATGAACCAAATAACACCCGCCACATAGGCGAATATTATGCACAGAAGCACTCGTTCTTGCACTCTCAGTTTTTAAATCGATCGGATTCGGACGTGACAACTCACGCCCGCAATGGCACAACCGCACTGTGGAGCATCTCAACTGCCTCAAAAAATTCCGTTACAATGACGTCTTACGACTGTGACGATGACGTCAAAGACCCACAGCCAATAAGGTGACTGCACGAATAATGGCGTCACCAAAATTCATTGTGTCAGTCGTAAACAAAGCGACCGAACTGCACTTACTTGTATCTATTTTATTTAGTACTTTCTACGGTAATTATCCAGTTTAGCGGCTTTTCTGAACAAAACGTCCTAAACCAATAACGTAACATTAACGGGTTCTGCACAGCTTACTTTGATCATGTTCAGGAGGGCGTAATGTTAAAATAAGTAGAACGTATTAAATAAAATGGTTAACATTAAGAGTTGTTCGCCGCTGTGTTTACGTCGGACATTATGATTTTTTGTTACGTCATGATTCCTGCCGTTTTCTTATTGACTTGTGGGAATTTCTGAACAGCTCAGTACCTGTTGTGTCGTTGCCGGGGTGACTTGTGCCGTCCCAATCCGACGGATTTAAAAACTGAAAAAGCAAGAATGAGTGCTTCTGTGCGTTATAATTGCGTATGAGCGAGTGTTTCTGTGCGTTATAATTGCGTATGAGCGAGTGTTTCTGTGCGTTATATTTGCATATGAGTGAGTGTTTCTGGGCATTATGTTTGTCTATGAACGAGTGTTTCTGTGCGTTATGTTTGCTTATGAACGAGTGCTTCAGTGCGTTATGTTTGCTTATGAACGAGTGCTTCAGTGCGTAATATTCGCCTATGTGGCATTTTAGTAGGTCATTGTGTTTCGTCGAGTGAGGTAAGGTTCAATTGGCCGAGGACAGAGGTATTGTACCCGCCGCGTTAGGTTAGTTGGGCACACATTACGAAATTAGTCATACGTTAATGATCTAGTATGTTCGTGCTCTGCGTAATTAGTAGAGTGGGTAATTATTAAGTTTAGGAGTTTTTCTGAAAAACACAAAGAAAATTCAAAATTATGATATATTTCTACTCTACTAATCACATAGAACATGAATATACTAGGGGCGTAGCTTTAAAACAAGTACATCATATTTAACAAAATTGTGAAATGAGCAGTATAGCCAGTTTGTTTGCGTTTCTGAATGAAACGTCGTAGACCAACAAAAGTTGCATTAATGGGTTGTTCACAGCCTACCTTGTTCATATTCAAGAGGGCGTAATGTTAAAATAAGTAAAACATATTTTTAAAAACTTGCAAAATATGTTTGTTTACATCTATTAACGTCAGAGGAATTATACCAGCCCCCTACCTAGGGGAGTCAATTTACATTCTTTTTGTGTGTTTTACAGTTCCTTTAAATCCCTACAATCCTACATTTGTACTTTAGTGTAAAACCCAAACATCCTAGGTTAGTGTAAACCCTACAATCCTAGGTTAATGTAAAATCCAAAAATCCTAGGTTAGTGTACATATCAACAATCCTAGGTTAGTTTAAAAATGTAAAATAGTGATTCACCCATCGTGGGGTTAGGTTCTGTTAGGTTAGGTGGGCACATATTACGAAATTAGTTGAACGTTAATGCCCCTAGTATATTCGTGTTCTGCATCATTAGTAGAGTGGAAATATACCATTTTCCATGAATTATTTTTATTTCTACAGATAAGCCCCTAAACTTAATAATTACCCGAGCTTCCTATTTTATCAGTTCCCAGACTCAAAATAATAGGGGTAACTTAACGAGCAAGTCTGGTTGTGAACATACAAACAGTGTTGACTGTAGAAGGTCTAAGCTCTAGTAAGCTAGCCAATGTGCTAATAGTTATGGGACTTATGTAACCTCTAATTTTAGGCATAGATTTTATGTCTTGGTACAGCATCTTGAATTTTGGTGGTTGGCTCATCACTTTGCCTGACTCATCTACCGATACCAGAGAAATGGCAAACTTCTGATAGTGTAGTTGGTTTAATTATGAAAGATGTTAGTATTTTACAACTGTCCGAAGAGCCTAGTAATCTTGTCCCTCCAAGTACCGCTGAGGAGATTACAAATGCTATTACTGCTGTCACAACTGTTATGGATTTCCAGAAGCAGCAGTTGTACAATATGCAAGTATAACATCAGTCTTGCATGTCAGAGATACCCAGCAGAAATTTGTTGTACAAAGTCAAAATTTAAGTTATTGATAATGTAGCATTTCATAACAAGGCTTATCCTATTTACCTGAAGCTGAGGAATACTTTTAGCTTATGCTTGACTGGAATGTGGTGAAATGAGAGGCTTGCCCCTATGCCAGTCCTATGCTTTGTGTTCGCAAGAAGGATGCTTCAGTAAGGCTATGCTTAGATGCTCGCAGTCCAAACAAGATAACTAAAAGACAGAGAATGTCCTATTCAGACTTGAGATGTTTTAAGGATATATCATGGTGCAAGGTTTTCGACTACACTTGATATTACGTGGGCTTATTGGCAGGTGATTCATTTTTGTTCAAAGCCAGCAGTATGTGTTCACCGTAACGCCTTGTGGTTTGAGCAACGCGATAGTGGAATTTACCAGATGCCTCTGCGCTAAATTAGGAGAAGAGTGTAGAGCTTTTGCGAAAGCCTACGTTGATGGCATTCTCATTCATCATACCTGTAAGTTTTGATGAGCATGCACATATTGTGTTGGAGAAACTTCAAAGAGCTGGAATGACTGTGAAGATCAGGAAGTCGTCGTTTTGCAGATCTGAACTTCATTTCTGGGACATGTCTTGTCTAGCGAGGGGAATTCGCACTGCTCCAGAGAATCTGCAAGCCATTACGCAGTTTCCTACTCCTCAGAACATCCACCAGCTGAGAGCGTTTATGGGTGTGCGTGGTTTTCATTAAAACTATTCTGATAAAATTTTGAAAATATCAATACCTTTATTTACACTTTTGAAGGAAGGTCAAGTTTGTAATTGGTTAGAAGAGCACCAGCAAGCTTTTGACAGACTCGAGGAGATTTTTCTAACTGACAATGTCATTTATCATCCTATCCAAGGAAGAGAATTTTTGCTGTATACCGACGCATCTGCATATGCTTTGGGAGTAAAGTTAGCTCAGTTGGATGATAATGGTATTGAGAAAACGGTAGCGATGGCTAGTCAAACTCTAAATAACGCAGAGAAAAATTATACTATGGCTGAACGTGACGCGTTAGCCAAAGTACGGGCGTTGCAGACGTTTCGCAACCTGTTGCTAGGTGAAAGATAAAGTTGCTGACTGATCATCAAGCATTTGACGAGCTTGAAGACAGGAAGAGCTTTCGGAGGTTGTCTTGACTCGTTCGTAAATTACCCAGAAACCAATACGGTGACAACAGGAATCATGGCGCCCGCAGTAAACAAAGCAGCGGATTACTGGTATTTTTAACTCTTTTATGTGATACGTTCTACTTATTTTAACATGACCCCCTCTTAAATATGAACAAGGTAAGCTGTGCAGAACCCAGTACTGCTACTTTTGTTGGTCTAGGACGTTTCGTTTAGAAAAGCCGCCAAACTGGATAATCACCCCATAGTCGCTGCTGTGCAAGTCCAGATGATAGCACCAATAAGGACACGTTTCCCTGGCCAATGTTATTGATTACTGCCAACACACCAGCTATTAAACAAATGGTTGCTTCTCTGTGCCATGGATATACTGAAACATTTCCATAGGTTCCAAAATGTCAGTTGTAATAAATAAGTCACTATAAGTCATTTCAACTATACTTCAAGTTAAGTTGAAAAAATTTATGAACAAGGAAGAGAAAAAATCTGAACGGTAAGTGATATCTTTTTATTGCCCTGGCCTATTGATTTGTCATAGTAAATGTTATCAAAATGCACCTTAGTTTTGTTTTAAGATAATTTCAGAGGTAATAAAGAACTTAAACTGGCATTTCAATAGAATGAACTTTCAACTTTAAAAGCAGGAAGGAAATTTAGCACAAGCAGTGATTGAAGTGGTCATGAATGTTAAGAAACAATTGTTGGAACAAAAAAAAAAGCAAGTAGACAGTGTAGAGAAAGATTGGGACAAGAAAAAAAATCAATTTGATGACAGAATTATTGCAAAAAAAATATTGAATAGCATGCAATGCTCTGAGGTTGCGAGTTCTTTTTATTGTTTTCGGCATTGTAATTTTATTATGTTGACTTACAGTATTTTTATATCTTTCGTGTATATTTAATGTACATTTATAATTTAAAAATAAGATTGTCAATGTTTAATAGCATTTAAAAAAAATAGTGGACAGGGAAATGGTGTGAGCAAAAATATTACAGTAACACTGTTTTAATGCATCCTCCTTGGATTAACAGATATTTATGTCCCATTTAATTAATAAACAATTTTTTATACATACTTTCTGAAACTGAAGGTTTCTAGGACTGAAGTTATATCTTTGGATCTTTCTTACCTCAGTCTGCTCAATTTAAATTCAAGTAAAAGAGGAAGGTACATGCCGTGTGTGACTTTTTTTGTACGTTGGGGAGAATTGTTACCATGATTTTGTAATTTGGCAATTAGATAACTAAATATTATTATTGTATATTATTGGTTTTATATTGTGTATAAAATTGCAGGAAACCAAGAGATTGAAAGAAAGGTTTCCCTAAAGATTTTGGTCCTTAAGAGTTCCCTTTTTTCCCTACTGTCTCTAAAACACCCAATTTTTTAAGATTCAGTTAAATGGCGTGTGTGCATGGTGCATATTAAGTTTTTGTAATGGTGTGTGTTCAGGCCAACGACGACGTCAACGGCATCCACTGCGGGGCTGTTTGGCACCCCCACCACCGCACCCGCATTTGGCTCCGGTACAACACCGCTGTTTGGGTCAACTGCAACTTCACTAACTTCTGGTGGGCTGACATTAAATACAGGACAGACGCCTGGTCTGCCCTTCGGCGCTGCAACAACTACTGCTAGCACCGGGCTGACCTTCGGCGCTGCAACAACTACTGCTGGCACTGGGCTGACCTTCGGTGCCACCCCGGCCACCAGTTTTCCATTTTCCACGCCGACGACTACTACCGGCTTGACGTTCGGTGCCCCTGCGAGCACAGCTTCTACAGGGCTGTCGTTTGCGATGCCTCCGTCATCTGCCCCGACCGGCCTCGCGTTTGGCACGCCAGCAGCCGCTGCATCTAGCGGACTGGGATTTGGCAATCGGACAACTACGGCGAGCACTGGAATTGCATTCGGGACTCCCGTGCAGGCAACAGCTGCAACTGCTACTGCAGGCACTTTGTCCCTGGCAGCTCCGAGCACGGGGGGCTTGTTATTTGGGGCTTCTCCGATAACCACTGCATCTGGCTTCTCCCTTGGAGGCTTGAGTTCTACTCAGACGACCACTTTGACCACGCCTTCAGGGCTGGCGTTCGGGTCTACTGTGCCTGCCACTACCGGCACCACCCTGCCCTTCCAAGGTCTGGGTGCAGCAAAGCCCCTCGGTGGTTCCTTGTTTTCAACACCCACGTCAACTGCCACAGGGGCTGGGTTTGGCCTGAGCACCACGAGCGCGCCTTCAGGGTTTGGTTTGTTTGGGCAGGCGACAAAGCCGACGGTCAGCGTTGCTGCTGTGGGAACAGCGCCAACCACGACAACTGCTTCCATTGGCTTGGGAGGCGTCGAAGCAAAATCTGGTCTTGCAGGTACACTACTATGAAATTCCCTTATAACATTTTTGATATAATCAGTCATTTGATTCTATCATGGAACTTGATTTTGTATTGGTTATGTCCAGTACTTTTGTCAAAATGTAGGCCTATGAATTTTCTTGTTGTCTTGTACATTGCTGTTGCTGTGAGAAATACATTGTATAATATTATTAACATCTTTGTTATTTGTATGAACTCGTATCATTACATTATATAGTTGAAATAAGATTCTAAATACTTATTTTCCTTTTATATTTTTTTTTTTTTAGAAGATTTGCAAAACAAATGTGTACACTTTGATCCTTTGGTAAGAAATGGACAGTGTATGTGCGTTGGAAAAACCTAGAGTAGCGGGGTAGAATCACTAGACAAACGCGTTGTTGTTTGTGCATGATTCCAGGCCTTGGCACACAGCGGCAAGAAAGCAAAGCTGTTAAAGAAAATGAGATTCCTGTTGAAATTATTCAAACCACAGATAGTTTCAAGTAAGTTCCATGTGGTTAAAATCATAAGTTAGTTGTATTGTACGTATTTTAATCATCTTGCTTAGCACAGCCATCAGCTCCTTTATGCCTTAATCATGTGCATGGTACCTAGCTTTGCACTGCAGTAGTGCATGGAGGAATAAGAGGAATGTGGTGTGATGCCTACCCTCTCACTTACACACTCTCATACATGCAGAGTTTTTAGCTCTCTCTTCCTGCATTTCGACATGCTGGCTTGGCCAGGAGCTGTAAGGAAGAATCTTGTCCAGCCGCAGTTGAGCATTGTCCAGTCGTGTAACCCTTACTTGCTAGTATGGGAGCGTCAATGAAGAGCATCAATGTAGCTGTTTTCTTACGTCGTTGATCACAGCATCACACTAACCACCATCTAACACTGCTATAAAACAGAACACTCCCACGTTATTTCCAGTCCTACCATTATGAGTACAGACACCATGGTTCCAGGTTCATTGCATGCGTAGCACTGACACTTCCACTCCTTACTTCCCCCACGGCCCCTATATAATGTTGTCATTCCAGCTACCAGGTTGCGCTGCTATCCCTCAAGATGGGGCTACTAGGGGAGTCAGAAAGAGAGCCCTGCTCGCTGTCATGAAAGGCAGGCCACCCAATGTCAGACAAATGGCATAATCAACTACACTAGATTGGGCACACTGTTTATGGAAGCTATCTCTTTAAAGATACGTCGCTCTGAGATCCGAAAAACAAATATGTAGTGAGGGGAGACTGAAGAATTCAGTGTACATAAACATTTACATTCTTCAAATTGATTACAGGGTCGTGGTTGGTTATAAAGGGGCTTGCATTGAATCCCAGAAAAAAATTTTATGGTAGGAGTAAGAAAATTTTTTTGGCTATCTGTATGATGCCTGTATTTTGATTCGGTGAGGACAGAACAGTCATTCCAAAGTGAATGCTTATTGCATTTCTGGCAGCAGAGAGTCGATTTGAAAATTAAAAATTGTAGGTTTTTGGAAAATTGCGATATATTGACATTTTTTATTTTGGCATTGCATTCTTTTCGTAATTGCTTAAAGAAGTTGTTTATCTTCAGGATGTTATTTTTATGCCCTTCTGTTCAGAATTTTGGTGTTATTGATTGTTGTGTGGGCTGAGGAATCGCACTTGTGTAGTGCGGAAGCAGGAATTGTAATGGTTTAAACTCAATCCTCCATAATGACTCGAAATTTTGAAACACATCGTTAGTTGCCAAATTGGTTGTCAAATACGTGTATCAAAGGTTGCTGGAATACAAACATGCGATTCTTGAATACTATGCCAGTTTGGCAGTTTCGGTAACTGACNGTTAGTTGCCAAATTGGTTGTCAAATACGTGTATCAAAGGTTGCTGGAATACAAACATGCGATTCTTGAATACTATGGCAGTTTCAGTAACTGATCCTTTATTTTTTGTGGCTCCATATTTTATTACTTGTCGCCGGACATTAAATAATACTTGATCCAACACATTTTATTGCATGAAGTAGGGTGGCAATTCCGGGTATTTGCATAGAAACCTCTGAGCTGCAAATGTTTAAACTATAGTATAATTTTTTTTTTTTTTGCAAGTTTACTGTTAACATGTTTTAACATATTGTTAACAATAGAAATGTGTCAGTGTATAATGGCCCCCAACTTTGTGCATAATATGTTATAATTTACTATTGAAAACCATATTAGCTAAGGTGTGATGTGGCATGGTGCGCAGGAACTTTGTGAAGACGCAGAAGAGTTTGAGCTCGGAAATAGCTCGAGGCTCGTTGCAGCCTCTGCACAAAGTTGAAGAAGATGCAGAGGCGATGAAGAAAGTCCTGTCCAACCTCAGTGCTGACCTGAAGAGGCACACTGCGCTCGCTGATAACTTGAAATACGATACCGCAAAGGTGAGTGATAATGGAGTGCCTTCAGGATTGGATCTAGGATTTAAGTTTGGTGGGGGAAGGGTTATTTTTCCATTATGCAAGTGCAGATGTATACTTTAAATTTGTGGGCATGGGAACACTCTTACTATAATTTATGAAACATATTTTAATTAATTACAGCCCCAGTTTTTATCCTGTTTGTATGTTTTTTTTTCTAGCACTGTGCTGTTTTTTCAATATAAATTCTAACAGTAGTTGCACTTAACATAAATACAGTGGAACCATGCTATACTGGCAACTGACAGTGGCAAGATAAATTATCGCTATAACTGAATGCACCACGTAGCATCATTTGTGTAGTCTTACCGTACACCCCTCATTTGCACCCTGCGTTTTCTCAATGCTGGTGCATTCCCAGAAGTCGACGTGTTGACCACAAAATGCAGTGCGACACACAATATCTCGCAGCTGCACTTTAGACACGTGACCATTTCATCACGTAAGAAAAATCATCGCCTAAGTGACATTTGGGTAACGACTGAACACAGGTGGTATTTTCAGTAAGCTATGGTGTTTGTAGTTTTACAGTATGGTATTGTTTTAAAAGCAATGAAACTGCCTTGTAACCATTCCATAAACTGTGCCTATATATGAAAATCTTTTTGTTTATTAAATGTGACTTAGGCTGTATTGTTTCTTAAGCACACTAAATATTGTAGGTATTTACATTTTCATAAAATAAAATTTGTGATAAATAATGTTAATTGTGAGTAATTGGTTTGAAAGTTGAATCTTTTATTGGCAGAGGGGCGACTGATAAAAATACAATGTGTAGATAATTGTGAGACACTGTGGTTGTGATGTTTCGTCAATAGTGCCTGCAGAACGCGGAGATGGCACAGCGGACACACGACATGCCTCCGGAACTGCAGTACAACAACACGGCCCCACAGCAGTATTTCATGGAGCTGGTGGCCAAGTTCGAGACAGAAGTCAACACTTTGGCCGTCGCCGTAGAGGAAGCTGAGAAACACCTGCACTCGCTGACCCAGCCGAGGGCACTGTCTCCAGATGGTGAGTCGTGCGACAACCATGTTCCTGGGAACCATGAAGGGTCGTAATTTTGAGATTTCACTGTACTAAAAGAACGTTTTTACATACATGGGTGTGTGTGTGCACGCTTTATGATTAAAAAACACATTTGTTAATTTTTAAAATCATTTAAATTTTTGACAATATTAAAAAAAGTAGCAAAATACATGCAGAAATCATCTCATCAAAGTGTGTGTAGTAATGTAGTAGTAAGAATGTCTGGTGTGTATGCCAACATAATGGAAATGTAGCGACCAGAAGAACTGTAGCATCACAGTGTTATCAACTCTACTAAAATGTAAAGATGTTGTAAGATTTGTGGTAATGAACTCCAATGAATTTAATGAAACTATATTTCATGATTATCAGCAGCTATAGTAAGTTGCATGACCGGCGTTTGTTTTTGCAGAGTTTACAGCGGCAATGAAGCAGATCCACGACACGTTTGTGTTCCTGGCCGGGCGCTTGCAGATGGCGCACAACTCGGTGGAGATCCAGAAGCAGCAGTACCTTAACTTACGCAAGTACTTCCTCAAAGACACGACCAACGTGTTTGAGAAGCAGCTCGAGAAGTCAGCTGGGGAGCAGCACAAAACCAACACACTCCCTGGCCCATCGCCCTTTTCAGGTACAGGTTTTGCTATGTGCCACATTCTTTTGAATTTCCCAGGCAAAGGCGGTTCATGATAAACGAGCACTTTTGAAATCAACCTCTAAAAAATATCATTGCCCATAGCTACATATATATTTTACAGTGCATGCTGGCAACGCTAGCTCCCAGTCAAGTTGGCAAGTGAATTAATAAAAATAGTTCCAAGTCTTGACAATTGCATTGTGAGTGTAATATGTAAATTTATTGCTACTAAAGTCAGTGTTTTTTATACACGTAACAGCACAGATTTGCTCCTGCCCCTGTCTTGGGGGCTGCAGTGATGCAGCGGGTAGAGTGCTCACCTCCCACCAAAGTGAACCGGGTTTGATTCCTGGCTGGGTCACTTCCTGTTTTTTCATGGTAAGTATCAGGTCAGACGATGCAGCTGGTCAGCTGGTTTTCTCAGGAATATCCTATTTCCCCCACCCTTGCATTCTGGTGCTGCTTTTTATCCACATCATATCACCCTCATCAGTTCTCAAGAAAACTTGTTAAGAGCCGCCCAAACCTCTCCACTCTACCTCTGTCTTCTCTCGTTACGAGGAAATTATTTTAAAATATATCAATGTCCTATATCTCTTCTGAAAGTTATTCTTCAACCAGTTCATAATAGAGTGAAAGTCCGATGTAAAGAGTATGCAATACAGGCAGTCCTCTACTTTCGCGCATTCGACTTTCGTACAATTCGCGCTTTCGTACATTGGTTTCTTACACCATAAATTCGACTTTCGCGTGTTTGCTTCGTTCTTTCGTACATAACCTTTCGTACATAACCAAAAAAAATATCGCGCGCATGCCTCCACGAGAAACGTAAACATCAAAGATATAAAGGATTGTTTATATTCTGTAGGTTTTATCTTCGCAAATAATATTGGAGCAAAGTTGACTTATACTAATTAGAGACCTCTGGTGTGGATATACGGAACTATGTTTCCGATATAACTGAACCAATATGCAGTTGTATGTCTGATGTGTTACTACGCTATGGCGCTATGCCACTCCTGTTTAGAACTTCCGTTGTTTTTATTATGGTTTTTAGTTTCCTTTGAGGTTAATTTTATATCCATTTTTTTTTTTTTTTTGTTAATCTATTGGCGCACGTACATAATTATTACACCACGCAATGAATAACAAACGTAAAAACGAAAGTAATGAAGACTCGGTGTGTAAGAAACAAAGAAAACATGTTGTAAATAGTGTACAAACAAAATTAGACATTATCGCGCAATCGGAAAGTAGCAAATCACTTGCGGCTATAGGACGGTCTTTCAACCTGAGCCGATCCACTGTGCGTTCTATTGTAAAAAGTAAAGGAAATATAAGGGACTATGTTATAAATTCGGGAAATCTTTCTTCTAAAATAATTTCAAAACGGCGGGGTGTAGCGATGGAAGAGATGGAACGGTCTTTAAAAGTGTGGTTAGACGATCAACACAAGAAAAATATCCCTATCAGCCTTGCAATAATTCAATGCAAAGCTCTCAGTTTGTTTGAAGATTGGAAAAATTAGTCAAATGTTTGTGTGTGTAAAATATGTCTTTTCAATTGTTTGAACTATTAGCTATATATTTAAACACTTTTAAATAACTTTGATGCATGATCTTGTTTCTTTGTGTGTAAATATATTGTTTTGAATATTTTTTTTTGTTTAGTAAGTTTTTTTCCCCATCTAGGAACGGAACCTCATTTATCACATTAAAATAAGGGTTCTACTTTCATACATTTCAACTTTCATACACAAATTTAGGAACACATTGTGTATGAAAGTTAAGGACTGCCTGTATAGTGAAAAGTCCCCTATAACGATAACATTTATTGGCACCGTTAGTTGCACATATACTGTGTGGGAAAAGAAGTCTGTAATAACGAATTTAGTGAGAGCTTATTTTCGTTATAACGATAACTTAAATAACAGCCCTTAGCAGTTTCGTTTTTAAAAAAAAGTAAGAAAAGGTTTTAGTTTCAGTGTAAAAACTTTGTTGTTACGCCTAGTCCGGAAACATGGCAACATGCTGTCGCCAGCTGGCCGCGTGCAGACTTAGCAACGCCGCACAGCTTGCCTGCCGCGCTGTCCACTCTGACACTAGACTGTGCTAGGTCGCATGCTTGCTGTTGTGCGCTCGCCACTGTGTATTTGTGTAGACGCAAAGCCAAAAGTTTCAATATCGGCCAAAGCTACTAGTGAAATGGAATGTGAATATCTGTCCTTAAAGTAAAATCAGTGTTTTTACTTAAACTTCTTTGAATCAATCGTAGATAATTACCGTATTTTTTCATGTAAAAATATGGGGTGCAGCCTGTCTGGGAAAATGGGTAAAGTGTAAAAATGTTTCTGACCGCGATAAAATTACACCTAAGGTCCCGCATTGTCAGGGAATAGACCTTAGAGCGAATAGACCGTACATTTTTATCGTCAATGCCAAATTGTCGACCAGCTGCCCTTTTTCCATGTTCATGTGTATATTCCACAACCATCGACTTAAATTTTGCATAGTAACTTGCTCGTTCCTTTTCCATTATCATGAGGCCGTGTTCCAATGGCACTTTTTGTTAACAAAACTGTCATGTGACCTGTTTTTGTCTACAAAATCTGACATATTTTTGTAATTTGCGTTTTATCAACTTCAAAGTAATTACCAAATTGCCGCCATATTAGTTTTTAATTTTGAAATCATGATACACAGAAATAATACAGTATTGTATGCTAGACAGTTGAACGTTGTATTGTTTAGACTAAACCTTTCAAAATGCTATACACAAATTAAGAAAAATGAAATTAGAAACAAATTGGAATATGGCCTCACGTTTCAACTGTGAGTAAAAGTGAAATTGGAAGATGCTATGACTTGACCCCTTCCACTTTGTTCACTATTTTAAAAAAATTAGGAGAATTTAAAATTAGCTGCTCTGAAAGATTGCGCTCCAGGAAAAACAAAAAACTGTGCTGCAAAACATATTAATCTGGAGGAAGCTTCTTTGTTTACCTGGTTTTCTCAAAAACGTGCGCAAGGTGTTCTGATTCATGGCCTGATGCTGTAAACTAAAGCTTGTAACATTGCAGTGTCTGAGCCGACGGTGGAAGTTACAGCTCAGTTAGCTCAATCGGTAGAAGCATAAAACTTAAAAGGCGCCAAAACTAATATGAAAATAAAGTCCAGTTTCTGTTTAATACATTTTACTTTTATTTATCATTTAATAAAACAGTTATCATACAATCTTGAGGTATGCAGAGTACGAACAGGTTNATACATTTTACTTTTATTTATCATTTAATAAAACAGTTATCATACAATCTTGAGGTATGCAGAGTACGAACAGGTTTCACAGGCAAACAAACAGAGCAGTTCCACAGTTGTTTGATTATTTATTTGCATCTTGAAAATTTGCCTCGTAAGAAGAAATACAGGTAGCGACCTCCCACACCGGTGCAGAAATAAACGAGCAGGTTAAAGTTTGCTGGTGTGGGGGTTATTTGCCACGCCCGACGCGGCCTCGGCGAGTGCTGGTTGCCTACTGCCAGCCGGCGATAGGCACACACAGAGTATTTGTTGCTGCGTGCCTATCCACTCCCATCTCCGCAGAGTATCAAAATGTAACCAGATAAGGGCATGGCGTGGGCCGACGCCAGCCGAACTGCGTAGCCATCCGAACTGCATCGTCAGTAAAAGAAAAAATAAACCTTCTAGAATAAAAACTGTGGAGCTGCAGTTCGGAAAGCTTCTATCTTCTAATACTGACGCGTAACAAAACTAAGATTTCAAAAATCAAACGTATGTCCGATAAACATAACTACCACGGTAAGGACTTCGAATCCTGATAAAATATTACAAAGTCTCTCAGAACGAAAGAAATTTAATCAAGTATCCCGTTAATGAATATATTGCGTCGTTACAAGCTGCACAACTAACATTGACGGTAACATCTATGACGATTTCAAATGCAGTGATGGTTGGCTAAACCGGTTTAAGGCAAGGAGAGGAATATCGCTGCACAAAATTTCGGGAGAGTCAGAAAGTGTAAACAAAGATGCGGTCAATGACTGGCAACCAATACTTGAATCCATACTATGTAGATACGAACCCTCTGACGTCTACAATGCTGACGAGTCTGGGATTTTTTATAATTTACTTCCTGACAAGACCCTGGCTGTTAGAAACGATACTTGTAAAGGAGGAAAACGAAGTAAAGAACGACCCATCGTACTTCTATGTGCTTCAAATGTGCTCACAACATTCCATGTGTTTATGAAGTAAATTAAAAAGCATGGATGACATCACAGCTATTTAAACAGTGGCTTCTTCGATGCGGAAATGGGTGTTGAGAACCGCAAAGTGGTATTGTTCGTCGACCCTTGTTCAGCACATCCAGATGTTAAGTTAAACAATGTGGAATTGGTTTTCTTGCCTGCAAACTGCGCTAGTGTTTTGCAACCTCTTGATCAGGGAGCCTTTTAATGTGTTGAAACGAGAGTTTCGCACAGTGCTTGTGAATTCTGTTATGAGAAAACTCGCAGCAGTAAAAAACGGTCTGCAAATGGAATTTGCTTGACGCCATTAGGGCACTCGCGGTTTCTTGGGAGAAAATTGTGCCTGAAGTGATAGCTGCATGTTTCCGACACGCTGGTTTTGTAAAGAATGAACCTGACCATGCTTCCACTACATGTGAAAACATATTGCCAGATGAACCAGGTGCTTCAGCGCATGAACCCGATGTTTGGAGTACTATTACCGAACTGGTACATGTATTGTGCATTTTCGATTAATTAGCATCGACAGACAATGTTGAAGTGTGCAGCGAGTTGATAGATGCCAAACTTGTCGATCTTGTCTCTTCCAAGAAAGAAGAAAGCGTGTCTGAAGAGGAACAGAACGACGAACTGTTCAGTCTCAGCCTTTGTTGATGGATGCGTTTGACGTATTAAACAACTTTTACCGTTAAAAAAATGCATCCATTACAGAGTTGCTAGCTTTCCAAGAGGTCCAGTCGTTTGTCTTGAGGGAAAGCTTAGTTAAAGCAAACCAAACAAAAATTTATTCTTATTTCAAAAAATAGTGATTTTTTTTGTGCTAAACTATCACACATTTTGCTAATTAATGTTAATCTCGTGATTTAAAAACTGTAATCCATCTGCATTTTTATAGTCACACTAACATGATGGATTTTTTTTTAAATTTTTTAGTAGTGTAATAAAATTTCTTCACTTAATTTTAGCTGAAAGATGTACCAAGTGACAGTTGTAAATAATAACTTTGCATGCACGCATCACCCATCTGTCTCTGCGTGTCCCACCCCACAGTCGCCGTGGCAACAGGAAGCAGCATGGCCTTGGGTGACCTTACACGTGGAAACAGTTGCGCGCATTGAGCGTTGCCACCCTCCCCGCTCTAAACCTGTCGTGCATCACATCTGTTTTTCACTAGCGAGTGAATTTTACGCCATATAAATGTTTATAAATCTTTTTACTTTTTTGGGTTGTGCCATGAAAGTTAATATACATCACAAATAAAAAAAAATTGTAAATATGGGACTATTTAATTTTGGTTTATAATGATGGTTTGTTATAGTAATAATTCTTTCTACCTATATAAACGATCGTTACAACTAACTTTCACTGTATTATGTAAGCTAAAGAAATAGGTAGTAATGAATGCTGTGTGCTACAATTTCAGTTATGGTGATAGTTTTAACAACTGTGGTTTCCTTCAAAATGCAACATTTAAAATGTTATAGTTATTTAAATTCAGCGGCTACGTGTTGTCAGGGAATATGGCGACATTACCATTGCCAACTGCTGCCGACCACATGCCAACTTGGCAACACTGTGATGTTTGCCGCTTGCCTGCTGCCTGGCGCTGCAAAGTCGTATACACTGAGCATTGTCGCGTGCCTGCCATTAGGCCTCTCGTTTTTGTATGCTGGACAGAAATGCTGTATATCAGCCAAAACTCGGTGAAGTGAAACATCAATATCTTTCTGTAAAGCAAAATCTACTTTAAATGTACTTGCAAATTAGTGAGTTTACTAATCTTTATTAATAGTTAAAATTTACGGTTGTATTGCAACACTTCATATAGTGATTGTTTGCAAAATATTTATGTACGTAAGCTGTCATTTCGTAGCACGGACAATGCCGCTGGTCAGCAGGTTTTCTCTGGGATCTCCAGTTTTCCCCGACATTGCTCCATTCTCACCTTATTTCACCCTCATTGACTCTCAAGACCTCCTTAAGATCTGCCCAAATCTCTCTCAACTGTGTCTGTGACCAAGACGCAAATGAAACTACAGCTGTCCCTTAGGCAGGCTTTGTTTGTGGAGGTGCTTGACGTGACCATCACAAAAATACTTTCCTCATCTAGATACTAGCATTCCAAGAGGTCCAATAAGAGTAACTATGTTTTTGTTTTAGAGGCTGAATTGCTGCGAAGTTTGTTTAGCATTAGAGTTTTTCTCTTGTGAAAACTATTATAATTGTGCATTATTTTAATCGCTAAAGTGGAAAATGTTGTAGACTTGTGTAAACAAATATCTTTACGCGAGATGCGTGCATTCGTGCGTCACCACTCAGGGCTTATGACTGCTATTTTCAGTCTTTTCCCTGCTAGCAAGTGCATTTTCTTTCCATAAAAATATTATCTTGAAGAATTTGTATTAGTGTTTGTTACTTGCTGAGGTTTTCCTACTAAACAAAAACCACACCATCGCGTAGTACATAAATAAAAATATTATAAATACAGTACTATTTTTTTAAAAAAATTTTATTAAGACAGTTATTTGTTACAATGACAATTTTCGCCTCTGATGTGGACTGTCATTACATCAAACTTTCACAGTGTTTGGTGTAGTTCAAACATGTACTTGTTAAAAATAATTTGTAGTTCCAGTAACATACTGAAGCAAATACAGTTATATCCTTATATGTGTTGTTGACTGCAATCACACAACAGCCAAATATTATGTATATATTTTTTTTTCTTCAGGTATCGGCACTCAGATGGGATTTGGACTGATATTTTCGACTGCTTCTGACACGCCATCAGCTCTTCCTTCAAATAATCCCTTAGGTAAATAGTGGTAATTGGTAAGCGTAGTTCAAAGAACCGGACATAGTACACTTGAAGTTTGTGATGTAGGCTAGCCATAATTTTTTTTTTTTTTTTTGCATTATTTGTGCACAGTATTTTTTACCAGCATGCGTAGAAGTTGTTGGTATTGAACTTAAAAACTAAAAATCATAAATTCATGCCTGCCAATATTATGCTTGTTATAAATGTAATTTTGTGGAATGTGTATTTTATAAACTTTTGTAGATATGTATAAAACTTTGTAGAAAACAATTTCTATTATTTATTGGAATAATACATTTTTTTTTTCATAACCATAGTAATTGATTGGTTTATTCAGATGGACGGAAGGTTTACCTTTTTTCATTTCTGTGCGAGCAAATGGAACTGGCTGCTGCTGTTTATATATTATTTTATGCATACTTCAGTCCTTATTTCTGGCATGCCATAATTTTGCAAGTTTGTTTGGATTCATGGTAATGAGGGGGTGTTTTTTTTAATATGCTGTATTTCTTCAACGNTGGAACTGGCTGCTGCTGTTTATATATTATTTTATGCATACTTCAGTCCTTATTTCTGGCATGCCATAATTTTGCAATTTTGTTTGGATTCATGGTAATGAGGGGGTTTTTTTTTTTAATATGCTGTATTTCTTCAACANTATTTCTTCAACGTATCCATGATATGGGTCTGGAAGTCATGTAGCGAAAACAAGTAAGCAAATTTTGTTATTATTTTGTGAAAAAAAATTTTAAAATACAGTGCAACCATGCTGTAATGACAACTGATGGTGGCCAGATAAACGATCGTTAGTAATCGTTATAAGATAAATTACCTGTTTAGCATCATTTCATGCAGTGTTGGGTGCTCTTGTGTTTGCTGAATACAGTTACATGCATGGAAACTAATTAGTTGTTGGTAAAATATAATACAACACATCTGACAGTGACTTTTTTTCTTGGAAATACAGTGAAACCTCTTTGTTGATTTCCATTTAAGTCGATTTTTTTTGGATGGTCCCAACAAATATCCTATATAAACAATGTTAAAAAAAACCTGCATGCTACTGCCCTTAAATCATTAATTTACCTGCGTCCATCGATCAGATATTCTGTCCAAAACCAAAATATATTCTGAACAATTGTTTATCTGGGAAATAACTATCTTAAAACTGGTACTACTGAAATTCAGTAGCGCCAAGAGCAACGAACAGACACGCCCTAACCTAAAATGCTAGTGTACACTAGTTGTCGTGAAATGTTGCAATTGTTAACAACCACGTAATTTATTTTTATAATTCAATCACTATTTGTTTTAAATTACTCACATTGAAAAACAGGTAAAACATAATAATTGCAGGCACTTCTTTGTTTCAAGTCAGCACACGAAAATTTGCGCAAATAAAACACGTATGTATAATGGATGTGGTATGGACCAGAACCAAACATTAATAATGGACGGAATGGATTTGAACTTTACTCTGGTTTCACAAAGGAAACGTAATAATTTTTAGGTCAGTACGGTAAATTACAAGCATTAAAGGGGTACAGTATGTTTTCACCAATTAATTCTGTTAAGACAAAATTACGCTAGTAACTTTTTTAAGAGTAATGCAGTGATATCAACTGTCACACAAGATGGCGAGTGTTGTCAACTTAGCATACTTTCCGTTTAATTTGAGAAATTTAAAAACATATAGCGGGCAACAGAATTTTTAACGGAGTAAAATATAATTTCAAATAATCAGATTTTTACATGTCAAACTCAAAAAACTGTTAAATTTGCCTCCAAAATAGAGTAAAAGATACAACATGCAGGATTATTATGATGAAACTACGTACTTTATTACTGTACTTTAAATTTAATTTTTAGCACGTTTCTATTTTAAATCATTGTTTTTAATAAATTTTGTTTGATTTTTGCCACTTTTTCTACATTTGGCAAAAAATTTAGTGAATTTTATGTAAACATTTGGCAGATTTTCGAAATTGCAGTTGAGGAAGTAACTGGTCCACATGTTGAGTTTTTTTCAGTAGGTCCCATAAAAAAAACAAATAATAGAGGTTTTACTGTATCTAATATATAAAATTCTCCCGTCACAGTGTTAGTCACTGAACTCCTCTGAAACGGCTGGACCGATTTTTATGAAATTTTTCATGTATACTCGGTAGGTCTGAGAATCGATTTATATCTATTTTTTACACCCCTAAGTAATAAGGGTGGCCACCCCCAAACAATTTTTTTTTATTGTTTGAACAAAATTTTTATTTTTTATTTTTTTATGATGTGGCATCAAAAAATACATACCCTCCTAAATTTTCACCCTTCTACCACCAACCCTTATTTTTTTATAGCGATATTAGTAATTTAATAAATTTTACCCTAGGTCGATAACTGATCAATTATCATCGATCATTTATCGATCTAGGTTACAATTTATTCCCACCAGGTGTCTCCCAGTGACACAGCACGGAGTAGCCGGTCTCCACTTTCTCTCACACAATAACCTTTCTCTTATTCATTTGTGCTCAGATCGTAGTAGTGACGTGTTTACAATTATATTTTCAATAATTAAGTGTACTTCTTAATTAACTTTATTATTGATCGCAAAGCTGTAATTGTTTGTATTTCCATTTTATTAATATTTATTAAATTATCTAATTTTATATTCTGTCATCGTCCAAAACAACGTTTGCCGGGTCAGCTAGTAGCCATATAGAAAACACAATATTTTGTTTTGTACCAGTACCAAAACACGCGTCTTTTTGTAGACATGTCCAACACAACACAAAAAAAAATTGGCGTAACGTTTACAACTACTACAAGTATACCGTATACCCGAAAATAAGACTACCACCATATTACGAGATCATGTTTCAAGAAAAATAATTTACTCACAACTTTAATCTTCTTGCTTAGAAAGTCACTGCATGGAATCACAAAAAAATAATAAGCTCTATCACTTTAAATTTTTTTTGCTTAAATCACTGCATAAAATTAAAATACTGAATGACTGAGATTGATGCTATAAATGTTAGTACCGTATTCACCTGAATATAAGACTATATATTGTTCCAAATTTCACTTTCAGAAATTTAGAGGTCATCTTATTTTCGCATCACAAAAAAATTGAGGTTAATATTTATGCATAGGTAATAGTAATAGCATTTAATTCATGGTTTCCAGGGAAATATTGTAATCTTTCGAAAAATACAAGTTTGGTTAATATTATCAAAAGAAATAAGACACAATCACAACGAAAAGTGAAGTTAACTTCCATTTCCATCACGTTTTTCTTCCAATAGTCTCTGTTACCGGACTGTAATCCAGGCGTGCAGATATTTCTAATTATCGCGAAACCACGTGACAAAACCACCACTAAAATATTGGTACAAGTATTAAATATGCATAAATGGGTTAGTGTATTATATGGTCCATACGGTATAAGAAGGCCACTTTCTGACAGTCAGTAAGTGACAACTTAACGTTTACGAAACAAACAAAGTGCCATTTACAAAATCCTGTATCAGCTGATGCACGAACGAACAAAAGTTAAAATTACGTTGGCTATTCTGAGTGCACTGCCAATGCACATCACAAAAGCAGAAAATACGCGGGTAAGAAAGAGTTCTTACATTTATTAATGCATTTTATTTTACAAGGACACAAAACAATGGTTGTTAGTGTTAAAAACTAAACTTCGTGATAATGTAGTTATGTATAGGTGTTCAAAATGAAATGTACAATAGAACGATACGACGCGGAAAAGTTTTCTGAAGTTGTGCTAACTTCAGAAAGTTTTTTCACGTCGTATCATCCCTCTCCAACCTCGCTTTCAACACGTCCTTGATATTAATTCGAAAAGCATATAGAAATATTGCATAATATTGTTGAATTATTTTTCTATTAATTTGACGAAACGACACGAATTTGAAATATATTTCCAGCCCGTAATCTAAGAACAATCAACTTAAAATAATACGCTATCTGTTATCCAAAAACAGCGGCTCAAACTTCGCCGTGACGCGCTGTGCGCGCGATCTCTCGGATATTATGCGAGGTATTACCAGCCAGAAATGAACCTCTTTTTTGCGCGATATATAACGAATTTACAAACAAATGCCAATAGTTATATTTTTCCACGAGCTCTGCATAATTTTTAAAGTAACATATATTTCATGTAAAATGATTTGGAGTAAAAGTCATTTATATTCGGCCGGAAATCGTTCGTCTACGTAAATTATACGCCATATTGTTCTCATGAAACCAATCTCCTTGTTTGTAGAAAGTGAGACGCGTGAATAGTTTTTAAACAATTCTAATGTTATTCCACGTCACATATTTCCAACTAGAATATATTAGTTATAACATCCAAAGTGTGATAATAGATACAACAGACCGTCTCGCAAATGTTAACCCAAATTCACTATCTCGGACAAATTAAAAAAGAGTTAGCAAATATTTAATTATTTGCAACATTTTATATTTTTACTTGTATAAACTACTTTTTTTTTTTAGACAGATGTCAGTCTTAAAGTATCTTAAAATTTGTTTAGCATAACAGTACAATGGCAAGTGGATTAGCTGACAGCGTGTTGATAAAAAATACAGCCCCGACTTGACGGACCAGCTGATGNGTCGGACCAGCAGATGGCGGAAGGATACATAGTCACATGTAGTCAGACGTAAACAGTGGCGCTACTTTCGCAGACCTGTCAGGAAACGGCCTTCTTATACAGTATGGACTATATTACACTACAGGCGGTTAAGTTTGGTTCGGTTGCGTTTACCAAAGATACATTTGTAACATGGTGGTAAACTAAAAATCTTGTGATCTAGAGCAGCTACATGATCACCAAAATTGCATAATGTCTGTTAACACAAGTGATCAAAGTTGTTTGATGACCAACTTTAGCGCTGACGTTCAACACTCCGAGTGAATACGTCTGGGGTTGTGTATACAAGATAGTAGCTGTATCTAAGACTTATAATTTTTTTTTGTACTGTGTTTACTCCTGGTCGAAGCCATTTTCCAGTTTTGTATTCAACGTAGTGGTAATTGAGCACGTGTTAATTAATTATGAGTGACCACATTGATAAAAAAAAAAGGTTCATCGGCATTCCAACTAAGAAAATTTTAATGTCGTAGTTATGATGCAAATTTTAAACTAATATTGATTCTGTATGCAAAAATGCATAACAATTGTGCTGCAGCCAGGCATTTTTCCATTACCGAAACAAATGTTCGTGAGGATTATTCTACTGGTGAGTCTGATTTAAGTGATGAATAATTTACACAGAACAGTTTTTTTAATACTGCATTCTTTTCTCTTTCTTGTACATAAGGTTTGATGACTGGTAAGCTTTTGCATGTTTTACTTATATTAAAAATGATTTTAATGGGATATTTGACTTTTGAGCTTTTTTTTATCAATAAGTATTTGTGGCAACATTGAATTTTTCTATTAGCAAAGGGCAAATGTAGGGGTTCGTTTTATATTTGTGTGAATACGGTATTTAATTTTTTCAAGACATTTAAAAAATACTGTATATAGCATATTATTTTAACTCTTTTCTTTCAGAAAATATTTTCAGGTTACTGTTTACAAACTTTTGTTTTGTTTACCACGTTAGAAAAAAACATGACCATAGATTAAAATAACAATATAAACTTAGATACTAAACACTTGATAGAAATGTGTACAGATAGTGCCACCCTTTTGGAACCAAAACCATGCATCATTTACTGCAAGTCGTTGGTAGTTTGGAACATGGCCGTGGTATGCAAGTGTAAAAAGTGCACACTACTTTCATACCATGTTATCTAAGAGTTTCATGTTTTTAATTCCAAATGGCAGTCATTATTTACAGTGCAGCAGTAGGTTAATGCTATAACGCAATGTAAATAGGGATGTTGAGATATAACTGAATTATATTTAACGTTATTATCAACTGTATGTGTATATTTATATGAAAAATATATGCATTTACAATGTGATGTGATTGGCAGTCGAATGGGTATTTAAGCATTGTATGTTGAAACAGTTTGCTGTAGATTGTAAGACAACCCCCATTTTTCTGTAAATACAGTTTAAAGTGTAAACTATCATCTTATTTTCGGGTGAACACTGATGTAACGCACATGTTTATTGCATGCAAGCTAAATCGCTTGATGTTGTGTTTCCTTGTTTGAGAGTGAGTGGGACAGTTTTTGTGTGCACATGTTGTGCAGCATTTTTTTTGTGAAGCAACAAGTGCGAAATGTGTTCCAGATAGCTGAAGGCTGGATATGTGGTGGAGTAGTGCTGCACTTCCAACATGTGGAAATTGCAGATTCTGATTGTCTTTCTACATTCGATTTTGGGGTACATTTTCCATCCTACGACACAAAAAAATTCTGTACTGAGTATTGCAATATACGTTACTTACAGGACAATTCTGCGAGTATAAGCAGCGGCTATACAATGGACTGTAATTGCTGGCGCGCAATGTATTTACGCCATGTTTCGTTAGTTGCCAGTCCCCGACTACCTACCAATGTTACTCATTATTGAGAATATCAGTT
>NQII01008570.1:26783-63807 GCA_002778355.1 Clitarchus hookeri | reverse complement strand
ACACACGCCATCCAATCACACATGTAAAACGGAGCTGCAGGTTATCAGCCAGTTTTTTCTTGCGACAGCGTTCTAAAACATGGCTAAAGAGGAAACATTTCCTCGAAGGAGTACGGCTTTATTATCATATAATCCATGGCGAAATCCACCGGCATATCTGACAAGGAACGTCATGAACAGTCGGCAAGAAATTTTGTGAAGTGTGCAGTAGCGCGCGAGTTACAAGAGGCCTATCACCGCTCCAGGCGGAAGAATGCGTGGCGGCACGTCTTTATAGCCTCAAACACTGTTAGGATTATCGCTCGCTTGTCATTCACAATTTCCATTATGATTCGCCGCCCCTCATCATATCACTACTCTGTCCTCTTCCGCTCGCTCGCGTGGGCCGGGCCAAGGTCAACGCAGACCAGCAACACGTTACAATATCTACGGAGTTATTAAAGGTTATTATACCCTTCGGAATAGGCTCTGGTACACAGCTGGTGAAATTTGTTTCGATTCTTCCTGCAGCATAGTGAATAGTTTTCTGTTTGTTGGTCGAGTGAAACTGGCATGAAAACCACTCCCCAGTTCATTCATCCTAAAGGCAGTTCAAGTTGGGTATTTGAGCGGGTCATTTAATCGTTCCCGACTGATCGCCTTCAAATGAAGATAAGGTTTCTTTCTGAACAAGAGAATTATCGTGCCGACGATGGAAACGGCCTGGCTTAGCACATGCAGAAGTTAATTGATACATCAGTTGAAACTAATTGCCCAAGACCAAACTACTATCTGAGTTGAGAGATTTTGGTACGATGGTGAAGTTCTGCACCATGCTCTCTTTCGCTGATATATTACTTAACATGTGCTACTGTTTCAGAACCTACGACATGTAAATACGTGTTAGGATGCCAATAACTTTTATATGTCAGTGACGTGTGTTTTTATTAATTATACATTTCGTTCGTTTACAAATTAATCAGTGCTATATTATTATGATACCAAAACTTAAAATTTGCATGTGGGCATATTTTGTGACAAGTACTTTCGAATTGCTAGTGTATACGGGCTCTTAATCTTGTTCATGAATTTGAAACCAAACCCTTGTATCATTCACAGGTTTGGGTATGTTTTCTGATCGCGTATTTACTTATAAAATAATAGAAATGGAAATGATGTAGAAGAGTCTTAAAACAATCATAATAATACACGGAAAATAAGTAAATTATAAGGGCTATATATATATATATATAATTATGACGATAATGCGTGTATTTTAGAGAATCTGAATTTAGTATGCGATTCTTCGTAACACATGGACGTATCTGCAGATCTCAAATCCTTAATATTACTGTACACAACTAATACATTCACTGGTAACCAGGTCCCAATAATGTGTAGATCAAAACCATTTTTTTATTTCAGCTTCTTTATGTCTGAAGGGCCAATGTTGGTAAAGTTAGCACTATTGAAATCAACCATTCAAATAAATCACTAGCCATAACTACAAGTATACTGCAGTAGACAATAGCATGCAGGCTTCCTGTTAAGATGACAGCGAATTATTGATAAAAATGGTTGTAAAACCTTGCATCGTATTAAAAGTGTAATATATTGTTAGAAGACAGCCGAGGGGCATATCCGAGTTCGTGAGGGATGGTGGTCTTAATAAAAATAAAATAACTAAATTTGATTTCTAATTTATTCACACAGCTATAATTTACAGCATTACATTTTCTATCTGCACTACTACTATTTCATTTCTCAGTAAGCGCAATATTTAATTCATATTTTAATCCTAATCAACATACTTCTGAATTTCTCTGTTTGGTTATGGTAAATTAATCACACCCATCATTATCACATGTTCAGTCTGTCCATTGCCATCATCTGTAATGTCTTTCACTCACACACCTAGTCTAATAGTCCAGTCTGCCAGTCGTAGTCTTCACTGCTCTGATACTCGCAGCAGCAGATTTTCCTCTCGCTGGNCAGTCTAATAGTCCAGTCTGCCAGTCGTAGTCTTCACTGCTCTGATACTCGCAGCAGCAGATTTTCCTCTCGCTGGTCACTTCCGGAGCTACTCGTTGCTCTCTTAACGTCGAACGATCGCCCAGACTCCCGACGTTCATAAACTGCCGGCTCGGAGGTCCGTCGCACTTTTATACTATCACTGGCCTTGATCTGGAAGGTTCAACAAACCCCGAGTCACGCTGAGAGAAAGTAGGGCTGTAGTAATGACCACAGCATTCTTTCAACGATATCTCAAAGACACCCGATACCCAAGGTCGGAAGCAGCACTCACCGTGATAGGCATAACACGCACTTTGTAAACATTCCTTTGTGAAAATCCGCTGTGTATCTGGTTGCAACTGATAACGCGCGCCCGTCAATAAATCATCCGTGCGTCGTACGCTCGCAGNAAAATCCGCTGTGTATCTGGTTGCAACTGATAACGCGCGCCCGTCAATAAATCATCCGTGCGTCGTACGCTCGCAGAGCGGTTGCCTGTAACAATATAAATAAATGGTTACTGAAGGCTAAGTCTTCTGGTGTTATAGACATGAGAGCAATTATTCTTATATTAATAACCCATGTACTTTCCTAAAAATTACTAGGTTTCTACCTGAATGACAGATGAATTAAGCTAAAAGTTCTATNTTAATAACCCATGTACTTTCCTAAAAATTACTAGGTTTCTACCTGAATGACAGATGAATTAAGCTAAAAGTTCTATGGCAATGTTATTATTACGAATAGCGAAAGGATACAAGATGAAAGGGAAATCGATTCTAAGCAGGGATTTCGAAAGTGAACAGCCTATACAAAACTATTGCATTATAGTTAGACGAGAACTATTAAAGAATAATTCACGAGTTGCTATTAGGTAATACGGAATGTAACTACCATTCGTATTTAAAGTGACGGCTCACAGGTCAGCGCGTGAAAAACTGCAGCCGTAACAGACAAGATTTGCGACCGCGTGAAATGTATGCCAGTTAGAGGACGTTTAGCGGAAGTTACTGCGTACGTTACCTTGGAACAAAAATCTAATTAAAGTACGCATGTGTTAGAGGATAACCGNGTTTAGCGGAAGTTACTGCGTACGTTACCTTGGAACAAAAATCTAATTAAAGTACGCATGTGTTAGAGGATAACCGCTGGCACCCGCAGATTTGCAAGAAAATTCGTCTCCGACTAACCCAATAAGACAAACCGTCGTACTACCAACAAAATAACTTTTCGAAATATTTACACGAAAGGCTACAAAATGTTTTGGTTAAAATAAAATGTGAGCCTGAATCAAATAAAATTATAGTTATATGTTTGAACGATTAGTAACTCAAAATAAGTACCGTACTGGAAAAAATCCCGTCAGAATAAAAAACGTATTTGTAGATATTATTATAAATGGTTGAGGGTAATAAGGAATTTGTTTTGAATGAAACATTTGCGCATAAAGAGCGTTCCAGACGTTCAGTAGAAAACCCGTGATACAAAAATTGTTTATTTTTTTGTAGTATTGTCTTAACACGAAAAACATTTAAGAAACGTTTCGTCCCCAAAAACAAATTTCAAGTTCTCAGTTCAACTCCGATTCCGTCTCTAATGACTTTGCTGTCGACGAGACATCAAATTCGACGATTCTTGTCAAGGGAGTGAAAATGGCTAAAACGGATGTTTTCAGAATCATTTCTAGGTGTTGTCTTCAAGCACACGTCGTACATTTGATATTATTTGCGAGCCAGAAGAATACAGGTTCGCCGCTTAAAATTACGCTCAGGCCAGATGCCAACGGGAAGGCTGCACGCCAGCTAAGCGCCTCGCGCGTAAGGGCGACGAGGCAATTGGCGAGTGAGTAAGACTCAGCCCTAAAGCTCTCGAGTAACGAAGCCTCAAACATGCAAAATAGCTGCAGGCTGGTGGGAAACCATTCGCGGTTGCTTCGCACTATCCTGAAGACCTGCTAAAATGCTTCTTCCGTGATATTCCTCGGGCTCATGCAAACAAACCTTAACCTAGTCTAAAAAATCACACCAAAGATAAAACGCGCCTCATTTGTGCGCACAAAGGCGTAACCATATTTTACATAAGAACTGTTTAGTACTAGGCATTAATAACACACCCGTTTTAACGCTGGTTTCTAACTATAATATTGATAAATGAAGTATTATATGTTTTCGATCAAATATAAGCAAAAGTTCCGTTTAACCAAAAATAAGGTTGTCACTGCTTTTACGTTAACAAAACGCCTGTGGTACATGACATATTTAGAAAACAACCAATCACGCCATTCATGGGGTGAATTTTTAGACTACTTTCCGAAGGACATAAAGGCTTATGAGATCACGATCCTGCCTGGGTGTGAGTGTGTGTAGATGTGTGTGACTGTGTGCGTCTGTGCATGTGTGTGTGTGTGTGTGTCACCTCTTTCAATTTTTGAACGCGTCAACCGAATTTCACCAAATTTGGTGTGTGTGTGTGTGTGTGCATATATATAAGTATTGTATATATACACACACACACACACTAGCTTACCCGGCCACGCATTGCTGTGGCATAAAAGATTTCGGTTCTGTTCATTTCTGTGAAATTAATTAAAAGAAGTACATGTATTTTCAAAATCTTTATTATTGAAGTACTTGTTTGTATACAATGTTTTTAGTTTTACCGTATTCCGCGCGTATGAATAAGTTGGATGGTTTTCCTACTCTAGAACACGACACATACAATTGGCCGTGCGAAAAACATTCTGTTTCTAAATCTATTCCGTACATTTACAATGACTGCCCTTGAGCTTTATTTATTGTCATTGCAATTGCGCAACGTGTGTATTAATTTCATCGTTCTTGTCACCGATGAAGTATATTTGCAAGAACTTATTACCGCCGTCTGGAAATGGGAGCAAAGAGCCGGCTCTATGATATATTTAGCCTTGCACTTTGAACTTAGGCATGAAATCGTCTGTAATTACGTTCGTTCCAAAAGACGTCATTTGGAAGCATGAGTTATATTTCCTGATGTTTCCAAGGAAATGCTTTGAATCGGTAGAAATGTTCAAACAGACAGCTGTCAACAAAGGCGCTTCCTGTCACGAAAGCATGGTAAAAATTATCTTTTGCAGATTTTAGTACCTTTGCAGGTAATACAGATAAAAAATAAAGGCGTACAAACACTCGTGGAAACAAAAAGAATGTTTATAAAACAGCAGAATGAAAATTGGTTTATTTTTTCGGGAGTTATACGCGTCCGAACAAACGGACACAACATTTTTCATATAGATAGATATAGTGCTTAGTAAGGACATATGACTTTTATAGTTTTCGACCACGCCGGGCACTTACTTTCAAAATAGCAGCCGTTTTAATATATAGGAAGATACGTCATATCTCGCGAATCATTCAACGTATCTAAACCACATTTTTAATGCTGACAGAGTATCGTGTAAGCATTATATTTTGAGATGTATAGTAGTGTTTGTCCACTGTTTTGGAAAACAGTACTACATAAAAAAATTTATATTTTACATTATATCTCGAAAATTAGCAAAGCAATTCTTGCCCAATTTTGGATGAAAGTAATAGTATGACAAGCTTAAATAACTGTACTTGATTATGTACTATTTTTCGAAACGGTGGCCGTACAAATATTTTAGGTTTATTTGGTATAACTGCTATACAATTTAACCAATTTTGACCAAATTTTGTATTTTAAAAGTATATCTTACAAGTGTCATATATATCAACAAAAAACCACTTTTGTTAGCCATTTTGTAATATAGCACCAAAGGAATTAGTCAAGATATATGACATATCTCGGTAAACAATGAACCGATTCCTTCCAAATTTAGCAAATAATTGGTAATGCAGCAGATGATGTAAAATTATATATTTTAGATAGGTCAGACAATTATTTTTAAAATGGCGCCCATATAGTCATTTTAGCTATCAATGGTACATCGTTGAAACCATCTAACCAATCCCAACTTAACTTTGTATGCTGGCAGTAGATAAAACAACTAGCAACTCTGTTTACACGGAGTACTGTCCGCCGTTTTAAAAGATAGCGCTACACAAATAAATAAATATTTATGTAATATCTTGGGAAAAAATTGACCGATTACTAACAAATTTGGAAAACAAATAGTACTGCGGCAGATGATGTAAAATGGTATGATTTATGTATGACTGGCACTTATTTTCAACATTGCGGCCACTTAGACATTTCACCATAGAATGCCTATTTCGTCGTAACCCTGTAATAAATTCCATCTTAACTTTGTATGCTAGCAGTAGATATTATAACTATAATCTTTAGCTACACAAATCATATTTTGTCTGCCATTTTGTAAGATAGCGCCACATTAATTAATAAATTTTTTGTGCCATATCTGGGAAACAATCAACCCATTCTTACCAAATTTGGCGAATAAGCTGTATTGTGGTAGGCCCTATAATTATATGTATTTTTTAAATGCGACACTTATTTTTAGAATAGCAGCTGTAAAATAATTGAATCTTAATTTTATATACTTACGAAACTTTGTAATCAATATAAGCTTAACTATGTATACATATAGGCCATGTAAACTTACATGTTTTAAGTGGCTTAGATTCTTATTTCCAAAATGACGGCCCTGTAAATATTTTAGGATAGTAAAACCTATCATTCGATACATTAAACAGATTAAATTCGAAGTTGATCCTTGAATCCAACCTCGGTAATGCAGTTGATTGCACACTAGTTTATGATACGAGGCTTTCTGGGTTCGAGTTTCGAGTGAGGCACATTTGTATTTGTAATTGTCTCTATACCGTTCCATATGTTACTGGTTTCATCTCTGATGATATTGCTTTCAATGAGACAAGTCCTAAAAAACGAACTCAGCTTTTAAGAACTTATTTAAACATTAATAGCATCCACGTTGAAGAAAGTAGGATCATTGTTATATCAGTAACTTCCTGGCAAAGGTTTGATTCGAAAAGTGTGAAGAAACTGCGAATATACTATGTAAGCGTTGTTTGAGGCTGGGGACGCAATTGTATTGATGGCGAATACGCTCCAAAAAGAATCCTGGCTGGATATTCCTTCAGGGTGACTGTTCGTAATCCCGTTCGGGATCTTCGTAAAAAAAAAAAAGGACAATATCTTCAAGCACATCTTCTGAGATTACCAACGTCGTGCGGTTATGCGCGTTTGCCAGGACCAAGAGACGGGCAAGAGAGCGACATCATATTTCTGCTTCAGTCTTGAATAACTTCCGCGCAAATTCTTCTGTCACCACTAATGCGACATCTGAAGAACTTTAGCTGCTGAGCCGTGTTTTATTCCAGCCATATTATACTCCTCTGGTTTTTTGTATAGATGACTGTATTCTGACATACTGAATTATTATTACGTTCCCAAAAGAACTTTTCCATATATCACCATTTGTGAAGAAATCGTTACAGCGTCTGACATTGCTTACAAAATTAATTACATATTTTGGTAATTCACGTATTGCTAACATCGGAGCAAGCTGAGATTTGGCAAAAAAANGCTTACAAAATTAATTACATATTTTGGTAATTCACGTATTGCTAACATCGGAGCAAGCTGAGATTTGGCAAAAAAAAACCACAAATAAAGTCATCAAATCACCTGTATATTTATTTTACCCGATATGAATTACATATATAAAATGTGAATAGTCGTAATAGTATTTATAAAGTGCTTCGTTTTATGGACATATTTTTATTAATTAGGCGACTTGTATCGTTTTAATTAGGCCCTTTTCAATCTACTTAAGTCCACCGTGTTCCAGTGACCTCAAAAATATGATTGAATAATAACTTTGTTTTAGAGACTCGTTTGATTTTTAATCTTGTGATTATAGTTAGATATTGATCTGTAATCCGCTAAATTGTGTTGTATAACAGCAGTATCCATGGTAAAAAGTCAAAACCAAGTGTGTTAGAACTTACAAAATACAAAACGAAAATTCGCAAAAACAAAACTCAGTGGAGTTGGTACAAGGTAGTAGAAAAGAAAATTGCATGGTGATTACTTGAAATTTTGTGTTTGAGAACTTCATAAAATATGTCGTACTTTGACGGAACGAGTAATGAGACTTTTCCATAACTTAAAAAATAATGTATTTTTGCAATAATGAATAAAACTTTGCACGTGCAGCATGTATGAAAAATTTCCCTTCCTGGTTCAGGACTGTCTGTAATCATTTCATCTTCATTATCCGCACGATGGAAGAAGAACGTAAACTAATAAACTATCACATGTTACTAAAACCGCATTATTTTACCTCACAGACATACAAAGTCGTAGTATGCTTCAGATGCTGTGTAATACGTCGTTATTATTTTACATAACGTGCTGTCTCTTAAGCTTAGTCAGGATTTCCGAAAATTCCATACCGAAATGCATTCTCTTTGAAGTGAAGGCTGTTCACGGTAAACTGAGCACTTTTGAAAGCCCTGCTGAAGATCTGCTTGCACGTAGAGCGTTCTTCCACTTTACGTAAGATTAACATTGTCATTGTCCTTCGCGTCACTCACTGAAAATCTGAAATTGTTCGCAAATTAATGCAAATTTTTTTCATTATTACACGTGAATACATTTAAAAAAATTAAGAAAATAAACCATTTCAGTGCCCCCAATACAGTCAGTGTGCTCGTTTATGGACATTACATCGAATAATTACCATGTCTTGATTTAAAATGCAGTTTCCCGTGACCTAACAATATTCAACGAATGCAAAAATATATCGTAAATATGCATAAAAATACTTAGGCGTGAAGTACATAGCGTGCTGTCGTGCGTCGGGCTGGCGATATGTCGTCCTGCGGGCATTCTTTATAGCTTCCGTTGCCAATATCGCGCCATTATTCATCCGTCGTTTTATAGGGCACAAAATGCAACGCGCAGATGGACGTGAAAGCAAGTCGCAGAAAGAAAAATGTGTGTACGGCCCACAAACTTTGCGTTTTAGATTTAACTTTTATGGGCCTGGTGACTTTTCTTACCTCGTTTGTGCGATCTGATCACGGCGATGTTCCAACCATTTCACATCCAAATCAATGCTTAGAGGCGAGTGCAAAATTACAGACATTGACAATAAGGGAGACGTGAGACGCTTGTATTCACTGAGTGAATGCCGTTTTAGTAGCTTCCCTAATAAAAAACTTTTAACACCTATCGGCTTCACCTCTTTTGCAGAATTTCATCGTTTTCGCACCATAATTTCGTAATCACGAGTTGTTTAATATTTTTATGCTTAATTTTAATTGGGTGTTATCAGCTAGCTGTAAAAAGTCAGGAAAGTATTTTTATTTTATCAATAAGTTCCTGCCTTTTAGCAAGCAGAAAATAACAAACAGTGAAAATAAGATACAAAAGTATTAAATAACTAGTAAACAGTACATTTTCTATAACCAGACACTTACAATAATACCTCTGAAACTGAAATTATGACAAGAAAACTAAGAAATTCTGCATAATAGGTGAAGCTGAGCTTTAAGGCCACGTTTTATTTTAAAGTAGAGAGGTCCCTTAACATCACCTAGGGGCCGTAATGGCATAGCGGTTAGACTGCTCGCCTCCTGTCAAGGCGAACCGGGTTTAATCCGCTGTCAGGCTACTCCCGAATTTTTACAAGTGGGAATCGTGTCGGACGATGTCGCTGGTCATCGGGTTTTCTCGGGGATCTCCCGTTTCTCCAATTCCATTTTCAGTTCATTTCACCCTCAACGGTTCTCAAGACCTCGTTGTTAAGAGCCGCCCAAATCTCTCAGCTCAATCCTTAATTTTACATCTGCTTGTGCAAATTCTCCCCAGTTTACGGTGATCGAAAATATTGGTCACGGTAAATTTTATGTATTGAAAGTTTAATTACTTAGTTGTTTGAAGTGTGTTATTTTCGTAAATAAACGAACTGCGTAAACGGTAGGTGCGTTCACATAAAACTGTTGATTTCAAACGCTCTGAAACGCATTTGAAGAATTACGTGGGCAAGAGATTTAACTGGGTTTGAGTCGATTAAAAGCAGTTTTCCCATTCTCTTTCGAGCATTAAACGCACAATAGAATTACTTTAACTGAATTATAACATTGTAACTTCCAATTACTCACGCCCCATGTACAAGCGAAAGAGTTCGGAAATTCAGATAACATCGGAACAGGAATTCCTACCCTAAATCGCTTCACACGATTGGAAACTTTTACGTTTGACTTTACGTTTGCTTTCCGACATGTTGTTTCCCACGGGGGTTGACAAATCTCAACTGTCAAAGATAATGTCCAACACTCTTGGCTTTACGATTTCGGAAAGTTGAATGTTATAATCAAAGTCAAGCAGCCATTTTGCCGAGAACTATCAGAGATAATGTGGAATGAATATTGGTTTACTGTAATGCGATTTACATCTCGGTATATTAAACGAATCTCATCGATGTTAAATAAATGTCTAACGAATGTAACGTGAATAGATAGCATATGAATTTATACTTATGAATAGAGTAAACTTGCGAGTTTTTTTAAGAAATTTTATCATTAATGCCTACGCTTGATTTCAAAACAGGCACGTAAAATGTATTCGTAGGTGATGGAGAATGATTTACATTACATGACACGCATTTTTGCAATGATTGCAGAAACGATTTTCAATTGCCTGATCTTCGACTTTACATTTGCATTTTGCATCAGTTATTTCGTCAAGGAAAGGAAATGTAAAGTCATATGCTAATGTTTACTATAATGTAATGGTATTTAGTTGGTCGGGCTGCCACGTAGAAGATAACTGAATGATGCGGGTTCAAATCCCTACTTCTAACAACAATTTTCAACACATTCTTCATGGTTGATTACGTGAGGCCTTTTCGTTTTTGCAATATGTTAGTGTGTAAGCGATCCCCTTGAAAACCTTTTAAAAAAATTACCATATTTTCTTATTACTTAAAATAAAGAATTTTATATATTCGTTATTATGAAAAAACGTTAAACACTTCGAGTTTTTTACCTTTAGAATGTTATAGCGCATGCCTACAAAGTTATAAAATTGTAAAGTTTAAATTCAAAACGTTTAATATTTGTGTAAATCATTTCTTTATTTTTATTTTTTTAAGAAAAAAATAGTTTCGTAAATTTTAATAATAGGCGCCATTAATTTTGTTAGAAAAATATATGTACTTAACTCAATGATGAGACCGGCAGAATGAAATAACTTTTCTAAAACATTAAGTTCTCATTCACATTTATTTAAAAANTTAACTCAATGATGAGACCGGCAGAATGAAATAACTTTTCTAAAACATTAAGTTCTCATTCACATTTATTTAAAAATGGTAGCAGGCGTGTCAACTGCGTTTACATTTTGTCATGTTCAAGTGATGGAAGAACGTAGGCGCTGTAGGGTGTCGCCCCCTTCCCACTAAAGGAATTGGGAGAATAGCAATAAATATGACATTCGGATATCGGGCTGTCATGAAGCGCGCACCAGATTGTGGCAAAGTCGCCATAAATTCCGAGCTGTCACCAGGCTTTATACCGCTCTGCCACCCCCCTCCGTTCCCCGGGAAACCTAGCATCCCCACCAAATTCGACAGGAGACGTAGTATACGGCGACACAAAAAGAAAATAATAAGGGAGTTCAGAACAGCTCCAACCTTTTCCAATTTCGTTACCTAACGTTCCCGAAATGTCGCAGCGGTAAAAAATAAATAAAAAAAAAAACTTCACTTGCATTCGGAAGGGCACGGGGTCGATTCTCGGTCCGGCCGTCCTGATTTCGGTTTTCCGCGGTTTCCCGAAATTACTCGAAGTGAACACTTTGATGGTACTTCACCAAAGACGGTGGTTGATACCTTCCCCGTTCTTGCTTACGTGNAATTACTCGAAGTGAACACTTTGATGGTACTTCACCAAAGACGGTGGTTGATACCTTCCCCGTTCTTGCTTACGTGAGCAACTGGCTCCGTTTCTAACGACCTCGCTGTCGACGTGACGTCAAGCCCTGCCTACCTACCTGACGTTGTTCACAATCCAAATATTTCGGCGAATTCAACGCCTCAACTTTNGTGACGTCAAGCCCTGCCTACCTACCTGACGTTGTTCACAATCCAAATATTTCGGCGAATTCAACGCCTCAACTTTGTCCGCAGTTTGTTAATTTCAGGCATGTGCAACCGAAGAATTACTCCGTTTGACACGCGAAGGCTCTTCGTGGTTAACTGAGCAATTTTAAAAAACAACTCCTTAAGATATACTTCTCTCTTTATTTTGTGCCCTTACGACATGCTATTTAAAAAACCAGTATTGCTTTGGACCTGAAAACTTTATTAACACGTCAATTAAACGTAACCATCGCGTGATTGGGAATGTATGTAAATACAATGTCGCACACCCATAACAATACCGCCACAACACAAACATGGTCGAATCTGAGTTACACTCATTTTTTATATAAGATAGTGGGCTGTTACTTTCTGGAAAACTGCTTCATCTATAAATCCTGTAAGTCCATTTTTATTTGAAATGTGTCACTTTTGAATTTTTTTTAAGATGCTGCAGAACAACACTACCACATTATGTAAGTATTGTGGTACTATTGCACACAATCTGTCGGTAATGGTATGGAAGCCAAATAACCCAAGTCTGCCACATGTTGAGATGTGGCAGTTTTACTTCGTTAAAGATGTTTGACAACATGCCACATCTAGAAATGTGGTAGTTTTACTTGGCTAAAATTGTTTCACAACATGTCACATCTAGATATCTGGCCCTTTTGCAATGTGGATTGTCATAATATTAATTCTTACTATTATGCTTGGAGAGCAAAAGGAAATAAATAAAATGAATTTTGTGGCCACAAATTTAAACTTCGCACTTTTTATACGGCGTTAAAGTGTGGGAATTATTTTATTCCATCGCTTTCAACATAACTGGGAGCATTCTAAAATGGCGTGCCGTCGACAAAGGTCATGCGTTGACGTGCTGTGGCATGTTCGGCAACGACCGTTCATGAATGGCGAGAGTATAATTGTTTGAAGAAACGTTTTTAATTATCTTTATTGACAACATTCNAGCAACGACCGTTCATGAATGGCGAGAGTATAATTGTTTGAAGAAACGTTTTTAATTATCTTTATTGACAACATTCGACGTCATCTCTGAAGCAAGTATATTCAGGCAGTAGGTAGGTAAGTAGGTAGCAGGGGCGTGTGGTGAACTGTTGCAAGTTAAGCTGACGTTAGGTGTGTACTAGCACCCTGTTGCTTGCTAGTTTACACTTCGACCACTAACGGAGCTCGGCAGTTGACGCCACAGGACGCGTGTAATGGGTCCCTTGCTGCATTCTGTTTCCCTAGGCAGCACGAAGGTTACTGGCTCCTGTTGCGTGCACCGCGAATGTACAGCACTGAGCAAGCACCAGCTTACCTTGCAACATTTCTCTACGCACCACTGGAAGGTAAGTTTGGCTTAACGTCTCGTCAACAGCGAGATCATCAGAGCCGGAACAAGTAGTTCGGAGAAGCAGGGACGGGGAAGTAATCGGCCTTGTGCTGTCGTGAGGGACCGTCTCAGCATTCNGGAACAAGTAGTTCGGAGAAGCAGGGACGGGGAAGTAATCGGCCTTGTGCTGTCGTGAGGGACCGTCTCAGCATTCACCTGAAGTGATCTCGGTAAACCATTGTAAAAAGAAATTAAGATAACCGGACCCTGGAATCTAACCAGTGTCCTCCCGAATGTGTGTTCACGTGGTTGATAACAGCGCTAACTAATTCGTTAAGTGTATTCATTACACTGGGGGGAAATTTGTGACAATGACACTTTTAACCTACGCGTTTCAGTGTAGTCAGCGCAGGACAACTGCTGGTAAATGCATAATTCATAAAGCGTCTGATTTCAGGACGTAATGTTTAGTAAGGATATAAACACAACATCGTATGTACAAAATCCTGATAGTCACGTTATTTGTGAGAGGTCTATTTTCCTGAGANTAAGGATATAAACACAACATCGTATGTACAAAATCCTGATAGTCACGTTATTTGTGAGAGGTCTATTTTCCTGAGATTCTGTCTGTAGCGACATATAAAAATTGCTTCGGCACCTACCAATAATCGTTGTTCATGGCGGAATGATATACCTTTATTTGTTTACACCTGTAGCAAAATAAGGGCGAAAGAAATATAAATATGAGGTGCTCCGTTTTCCAGCACCTGTGCCGATACCGTTTATGTACATATATGGCGTGCTACGAAGACCATCCCCAGCGCCCCAGGTGATTGATTGTCGCTCCCAATTTCTGCTCCGGACACTTTTTTTTTNGTGCTACGAAGACCATCCCCAGCGCCCCAGGTGATTGATTGTCGCTCCCAATTTCTGCTCCGGACACTTTTTTTTTATGCTGTTCGCTGCACAGCAACCCTCTCTGAAATCTTCTCCCCTTTCTCGCCAAGTGACAGCCGCAGATAAAAATTAGGAAGGGATTTTTTTTTTATTCGGGTAGACAGGTGATTGATAGTCCATTGGGACGGAAACGCTTACCGCCATCCCGAAGTCGTTATCTGCGGTAATCCCGAGGCGTCGTGAGCTAGATTTTTACAGCCGCTATTTCTGTATGTAGAGCACATTACAAAAAAAAATCCTTCTTCTAACAATACAATCAATTCTTTGGTTTATGGTTGCTTAAAATTTTCTAGTCACAATCTCATGTAAAATACTGTTTCTTTACAGCGTATTGTTTTATGAAACTCAAAATACTATATGTATCTCCATGTTCATCATAAACAGTAAATCTTTCAGAAGAGTATTTAAGTGCTAAGATTCAGTAATAATTTAACACAATACACATAAACGTGCAGTAAAATTTTATGTAATTTACGTGGAATGTTATAATAATTATCTTGGCAACTACACAGTAAAAAATGTTTTTACTATTTACGAAGACCCCATTGGAAGCTGTGTTTCAACGATTTTCTTGTGATTCTACAACTGAAATATCATAACTCTACAGCACGTAGTTTTGTGAAATATACAAAATTGTTAATCTAGCTCCATATTTATAAAAACCTAGCAAAATAAATNTTACAGCACGTAGTTTTGTGAAATATACAAAATTGTTAATCTAGCTCCATATTTATAAAAACCTAGCAAAATAAATCTAAAGAAACTAATAAACGTTTGGGAACATATTACATGACTGAATCCGACTCCCATGTTGGAGGTTGAAGACCTTAAGCTTGACCCCGACCTTGAACACAAAAAATCGAGAAAAAATGTTAACAAAATGAAAAACTAATAAAAGTATAGGAACATATTACATCACTGACTCCGACACCAATGTTTAGTGCCGGTGGCCTTGACCTTAACACCAATGACTTTGAACACAACAATTTAGAAGAAATTGTAAATTTCGAAAGAAATCGTAAAAATCAACTAACATTTTAAGTTACTGACTCCGGCCCCCACGTTTAACGCTGGTGACCTTAACCTTGACCCCATTGATCTTGAACTCTATAAATCGAGAAAAAGTTGTAAATAATAGAAGAAACATTTGTAAAAACCAACGAACATGATAGGTTACTGACTCCGACCACCATGTTGAATGTTGGCGACCACAAACTTAACCCAAATGACCTTGAATTCGGAAAATTAAGAAAAACGTCGAAAAATTACAGCAAAATAAATGAACATCAAGGAAAAAATTACATACCTAATGCGAAATACCAAGTTTGGATGTGCGTGACCCTAAAAGTTAGATTCTCGTAAAGATGGCAGAGCACAGCCACTCCCTGGTACGACGATCAGCAGACGACGTCAAAGGTGTTCCTTATCTTCTTCAAAAACGTCCTCGTTTTATCAGCTACCTACCTTGCAAATTTCATCGCCCTACTTCCACGGCTTCAACCTAAGAATGTTATNACGTCCTCGTTTTATCAGCTACCTACCCTGGAAATTTCATCGCCCTACTTCCACGGCTTCAACCTAAGAATGTTATACAAATTTCAGTATGTGCGAAATTCGAATTTGTGAGACTAAGTGAAAATGTGATAAAAACTAAATAAAAGCATTAGTAAATTATGTATTACGAACTACAAAAATTATCTTGCAAGCATCTGAACCCCATTCGATTGTTTGTGATGATTGTATTGGAATTTACATGTGCGTTAGACACAGACAGGAATTTGTGTTTACCAGTCCTTGTTTTGAAGTCAGTCGCTTGCATACCATCTGCTATTACGGTTACAGCACTGTTTCATAATTCTTTCGCAGATGCTAAAGTGCGCAACGAAGTGAATTTGTGTTAATACGACGACTGTAAACGTGGCACAATGCACTGAACTGAGAATTCCATAACAAATTGACGTGGTGTAATTACTAGGGACTGCAAAGCACCAAGTATATACCAGCATTTAATTTGCATGTGAGTGACCATGGCGTTTTAATCGCGTAACTACGCAGAAATGGATTAGTTTTACGGTTATGCGAGGGGGAACTCTCTACATGCAGCAAGACTCTTACACGGAACATGTATAACGTAGAGCTGGACCTCAGCCAAAGCGGTTCCCTGAACACCGAATGATTCTCAAAGTTGAAAATAGCTACATGAAATGTCGCATACCGGGGACTAGATCTGGCCGTACAGTCACTGTGAGGGATCCAGATGTGGTAGGTTAGGTTGTATAAGAAACAGAGAGAGACCCATCGATGAGTGTCAGAATGTTGGTCGCCGTACAAGCATCTAAAAATCAGAGGTACATCGCCCACTCCAAGCAGTTGGATATCAACCGTACCATGTCAGACATATCCAAAAATTGCGACCAGAGGTTTACTACAGAANACGTCCTCGTTTTATCAGCTACCTACCTTGCAAATTTCATCGCCCTACTTCCACGGCTTCAACCTAAGAATGTTATTCAAATTTCAGTATGTGCGAAATTCGAATTTGTGAGACTAAGTGAAAATGTGATAAAAACAAAATAAAAGCATTAGTAAATTATGTATTACGAACTACAAAAATTCTCTTGCAAGCATCTGAACCCCATTCGATTGTTTGTGATGATTGTATTGGAATTTACATGTACGTTAGACACAGACAGGTATTTGTGTTTACCAGTCCTTGTTTTGAAGTCAGTCGCTTGCATACCATCTGCTATTACGGTTACAGCACTGTTTCNAATTTGTGTTTACCAGTCCTTGTTTTGAAGTCAGTCGCTTGCATACCATCTGCTATTACGGTTACAGCACTGTTTCATAATTCTTTCGCAGATGCTAAAGTGCGCAACGAAGTGAATTTGTGTTAATACGACGACTGTAAACGTGGCACAATGCACTGAACTGAGAATTCCATAACAAATTGACGTGGTGTAATTACTAGGGACTGCAAAGCACCAAGTATATACCAGCATTTAATTTGCATGTGAGTGACCATGGCGTTTTAATCNTAATTACTAGGGACTGCAAAGCACCAAGTATATACCAGCATTTAATTTGCATGTGAGTGACCATGGCGTTTTAATCTCGTAACTACGCAGAAATGGATTAGTTTTACGGTTATGCGAGGGGGAACTCTCTACATGCAGCAAGACTCTTACACGGAACATGTATAACGTAGAGCTGGACCTCAGCCAAAGCGGTTCCCTGAACACCGAATGATTATCAAAGTTGAAAATAGCTACATGAAAGGTCGCATACCGGGGACTAGATCTGGGCGTACAGTCACTGTGAGGGATCCAGATGTGGTAGGTTAGGTTGTATAGGAAACGGAGAGAGACCCATCGATGAGTGTCAGAATGTTGGTAGCCGTACAGGCATCTAAAAATCAGAGGTACATCGCACACTCCAAGCAGTTGGATATCAACCGTACCATGTCAGACATATCCAAAAATTGCGACCAGAGGTTTACTACAGAAGAGTGCAGTTTTGTGAAGATATGTTACAAAGACAAGAGGACAACGAGATGTTATTCGTACAAATTTTGTGGACGGGTAAGTCCCATTTTAAGCGCAATGGGCTGTTTAATGTCCATAACTACCATTCATGGAGTATCGAAAACCCACACTTGTCACGAGGATCAAACTTTCAAGAACAGTTTCGTGTTTATCTGTGGTGTGGCATACTAAACGGCCAGATAATCAACCCATTTAACTACCAGATCGCTTGAATGGCGAATCCTATTTGCAATTTTTTAACTAACTATCTTCCTGGACTGCTAGAGGATATTGATTTGGAGACACGCAGAAACATGACATTGCAAAATGATGGAGCACCGTGTCACTATGCGTTGTGCGTAAGGAAATTTTCTAAACCGAAGGTCCTCCGGAAAATGGATTGGTCATGGCGGACTCATATCCTAGCCTTCAAGATCCCCCGACCTGAACCCGATTGATTTCTTTGTGTGGGGATATTACAAAGAACGTCTTTACTCCACAGAATGCCACAGTTTGGAGTAACTAACAATAACACTGCAAGACGCCAAAGTAAACATTTAAAAAATCGAATGGCTTTTCGACGCTTGCAAGAGTTTCTTCCGGCGATGCCGCATTTGTATTGAACAAGAAGGTCATAATTTTGAAAATTGTTTGTAATTTGTTTTAATAAACGCATGTTTAATCCTCTGTAATTTGCTTTATCACATTTTTACTTAGTCTCACAAATTAGGATTTTGCACATACTGCATTTCGAATCACATTATTAGGATGAAGACGTGGAAGTAGGACGATAAAATTCGCAGGGTACGAAGCTGATAAACGAGAACATTTTTGATGTAGGTAAGAAATACATTTTATGTTAACTTTTTTTAACGTCATCAAATATTATGGACAAACTACGCAAATGTTTTTGCATGGGATTGACCATTCCAGTATATAAACTTACTAACACATTTCAGCAGTGAGATTTAAGTATTTTTATGGTTCTATGTATCCAGATATTTTATATATTTCCTTGATCACATTACCATGCAGTTACAAATTCAACAGTTTCTTCCAGACAAGTTCTTTGCTAAGCTTGAGCTCATGCTCCGCAAATGACCAATTATGCTTCGTAAATGACCCCTAACTGACTCCTAAATGACCCCCAAATGACCTTCAATGACCCCTTAATAACCCCCAAATGATCACAAATGACCCCTCCTTCACAAATAACCCCTTCTGCTTTGCAAATTATACCTTCTGCCCTACAAAAAACCCCTCCTGCATCCGAAAATGACCCCTAAATGACCCCTTCTGCTACGAAAATGACTCCTCGTGCTCAAAATGTCCCCTCTTGCTCCGCAAATGACCCCTCGTGCTTCGCAACTGACCCCTTATGCTCCATAACTGGCACCCCACACAATCCAGGCTTTGCATTTATGAAGTGGTTTGCTGGTTTTTATGTTGTAATTCTCTGTAATTATGTAGAAGGAAATCAGTAAGTACCTCATTCCAAGTGGATTAAGCCCACTTGTTCTCATATCTAGATGATTTACTGAAACCAGGATCCAACCCGAACCTTTGCAATCCGTTTCTTCTTCCTCTTTGCATGACTTATAGAAACTATCGTCAACAGTGCTTTATATTGAGTCTACATTGTGTAATGTAGACGCAACAGAAAGCACAGCTACATTCAAGGTATTGAAGGCTCAAGTACAATATTCGTCATTGTGGGGCTCTGGTTTCGTATAGCTACAGTCCAGCCACATATTATATTTAACACCGCCATACCTCATCGATAAGGTAGTGTATCATATTAGGTTTCATTCTTGGCAGGAACGAGCAAACATCTTCCGATGTAATTGACATATTCGATTAAACATATTATTTAATAAGTCCACTGAATGCAGATCGCTTCAGGAAAACGACATTAACATTAGTCTTCGGCTCGCAGAACACTTATGTAGGTTGTGTTGTACAATCAAGTGTTTTTGATGCAGGTCGCAGCTCCATGTTCGTTGAGGTCAAAGGCAGGCCTTCGTATTCACAATTCATCTTCGTTGTATGACGAGAGACCCCTCAAATCGATGGTTTCAGAACGACAACTGCCATTTTGGTATTATTTTTGCAGTAAAGAGCCCGGCTTCTGCTCACAAAAGGCATGATGTCATGCATTTAAAATGTAAAAAATGTTGGAGCACTATGAGAAAATACACATACTAGTTTGTTCCAGAAGAAAACATGCTGATGCCTACATAACAATATTAAATATATTATTTTAATTAGCGTATATACATATATATTCATATAAATGAATTTTTATACCACAAAAAACACGAGGTCTAAGGGGTGATGATGGAGGCGAAGCCTCCATATTCAGCTTCATCGATAAGGTTAATGTTATACATTTCTCGATTTTTTAGATTTTTACNTTTAGATTTTTAGTTGGTATTTTTTGCTATTTTTTGTAATAATTGCCAGGGTGTGGTGGAGGTGAGAGTGAAGATGATTGGTGTGGTGGAAATGTGGCAGGTGTAGGATGTTGATCGGGGGAGGGGGCCAGGTCTGCTGAACCTTTTGGTCCCGCTGGACCTGGCTCGGGAGTCTCGAATCCTTCTCTACTGCTCTGAGGATTAAGTGACTTATTCCGGTACGAGCCTATAATTATCTTGCTAGCAGGAAGATTTTTCGGATCTTGCTTCGAGGAGCTTCGGATCTGCTTTTCTAATTTATTTTTTTAATTTTCCTTAAAAAAATATTTTGTACAAAATAGTAAATGTCGGAAGTGATTTTCGTGGTGAAACTGGCAATTTTTGTCTGTAACATGGCCGTCTCAGGTCGCCCACAACCGCCTACAGACAACCGATGTGGTGGGTGAATCCTGATGCATGATACCTGCTCCCGAAGGAACACGTCCCTACTANTGATCACATTACCATGCAGTTACAAATTCAACAGTTTCTTCCAGACAAGTTCTTTGCTAAGCTTGAGCTCATGCTCTGCAAATGACCAATTATGCTTCGTAAATGACCCCTAACTGACTCCTAAATGACCTCCAAATGACCTTAAATGACCCCTTAATAACCCCCAAATAATCACAAATGACCCCTCCTTCACAAATAACCCCTTCTGCTTCGCAAATTATACCTTCTGCCCTACAAAAAACCCCTCCTGCATCTGAAAATGACCCCTAAATGACCCCTTCTGCTACGAAAATGACCCCTCGTGCTCAAAATGACCCCTCTTGCTCCGCAAATGACCCCTCGTGCTTCGTAACTGACCCCTTATGTTCCATAACTGTAATTATGTAGAAGGAAATCAGTAAGTACCTCATTCCAAGTGGATTAAGCCCACTTGTTCTCATATCTAGATGATTTACTGAAACCAGGATCCAACCCGAACCTTTGCAATCCGTTTCTTCTTCCTCTTTGCATGACTTATAGAAACTATCGTCAACAGTGCTTTATATTGAGTCTACATTGTGTAATGTAGACGCAACAGAAAGCACAGCTACATTCAAGGTATTGAAGGCTCAAGTACAATATTCGTCATTGTGGGGCTCTGGTTTCGTATAGCTACAGTCCAGCCACATATTATATTTAACACCGCCATACCTCATCGATAAGGTAGTGTATCATATTAGGTTTCATTCTTGGCAGGAACGAGCAAACATCTTCCGATGTAATTGACATATTCGATTAAACATATTATTTAATAAGTCCACTGAATGCAGATCGCTTCAGGAAAACGACATTAACATTAGTCTTCGGCTCGCAGAACACTTATGTAGGTTGTGTTGTACAATCAAGTGTATTTGATGCAGGTCGCAGCTCCATGTTCGTTGAGGTCAAAGGCAGGCCTTCGTATTCACAATTCATCTTCGTTGTATGACGAGAGACCCCTCAAATCGATGGTTTCAGAACGACAACTGCCATTTTGGTATATAAAATTCATTATTTTTGCAGTAAAGAGCCCGGCTTCTGCTCACAAAAGGCATGCTGTCATGCATTTAAAATGTAAAAAATGTTGGAGCACTATGAGAAAACATGCTGATACCTACATAACAATATTAAATATATTATTTTAATTATCGTATATGCATATATATTCATATAAATGAATTTTTATACCACAAAAAACACGAGGTCTAAGGGGTGATGATGGAGGCGAAGCCTCCATATTCAGCTTCATCGATAAGGTTAATGTTATACAGTTCTCGATTTTTTAGATTTTTAGTTGGTATTTTTTGCTATTTTTTGTAATAATTGCCAGGGTGTGGTGGAGGTGAGAGTGAAGATGATTGGTGTGGTGGAAATGTGGCAGGTGTAGGATGTTGATCGGGGGAGGGGGCCAGGTCTGCTGAACCTTTTGGTCCCGCTGGACCTGGCTCGGGAGTCTCGAATCCTTCTCTACTGCTCTGAGGATTAAGTGACTTATTCCGGTACGAGCCTCTAATTATCTTGCTAGCAGGAAGATTTTTCGGATCTTGCTTCGAGGAGCTTCGGATCTGCTTTTCTAATTTATTTTTTTAATTTTACTTAAAAAAATATTTTGTACAAAATAGTAAATGTCGGAAGTGATTTTCGTGGTGAAACTGGCAATTTTTGTCGGTAACATGGCCGTCTCAGGTCGCCCACAGCCGCCTACAGACAACCGATGTGGTGGGTGAATCCTGATGCATGATACCTGCTCCCGAAGGAACACGTCCCTACTACTGATATATATATATATATATATATATTGTTATATACAGTTGCCTGGCGGTTAATAAAGCACCGTAAAATATTAGGTTTCGAAAAAAAAAAATGCCTAGCTGTTATTCTGTATTACTGAATTCTTTCTGTCACACATAATACAAAAATATAATTTTCGACGCTGTAAGGAACAATTTATTTGTTCGTGACTGTGCTCTGTCGCATGTCGCAACCAGAAAAAATGCATTGGTTCTTGACTTTACTGGCACAGCTTTTTATGATACTACGGGACATAGTTTTAATAATGAATGAAGTCACCCAAATATGACGGATTTATTTTATGGTGGCCGCGGTGGTGTAGTGGTCATACTACTCGCCTCCCACTGGGTTCGATTCCCGTCCGGGCCACTCCCGGACTTTTGCACGTAGCATTTGTACCAGACGATGCCGCTGGTTGGCGGGTTTTCTCGGGAATCTCTCGACCTTGCATTCCGGTGCAGCTACACATCGCTGCTTCCTCATCGGCTGTCAAGACCTCAATTTTAAGAGACCCCAAAATCTCTCCACTTTATGGTGTGTTTTTGTTTACACTGTAAATTAAATTTTTTTAATAGTTAATTGTTAAATTTTAGTTTATTGAATTTTTATTTTTGAAATATTTGTACAGTGTTATTTGTGTGGTTTATAAAAATATTAATTACGTAGTATATTTTTTTTTTGTAATTTTAATTATATCCTGAATACTAAGTAAATAAAGAAATGTGATTTTGTTATTTTATTTAATTAAACTTGAAACCTCCTTTGCATCACTAACCAACAACGATACATTCAAATTTTATATGCTGGAGTGATTTTCACATTAAAGTAAAGTATTAGACTAAATGTGTTGTGATGTTTCATGTTGTAAAAACTACACTACTATTTTTTTTTTTTTTTTTTTCCAAAAATAGTACTATGTCTTAGAAACTACCTCTTGAATTAGACCACAAAATATGAAGCTATTTTTTAAAAACCGCGAGTTTTAAAACAAGTGGTATTCTCATTGGGAGGCAACTGTAATGTCGTCCACTTGTTTGCATCATATTTATGTACTCGAGTAAGCATAGTATGTGGTGGAATATTTGTATATCAAGATGTTCAACTCTTCTGTATATATTATGATACTTACGAAAATACGATTTTTATTAATGCAATGGGCAAGGCGAGGTTATCCAATATTCTGCNTGTATATATTATGATACTTACGAAAATACGATTTTTATTAATGCAATGGGCAAGGCGAGGTTATCCAATATTCTGCGAAATAAAATAAAAACTTACGTGACTTAAAAACACTAAACATGAGAAAAATTTGCGTTGATTCTAATAGTAAATGTTAGTAGGTATATTCTGCTACTTAACACTAGAATCGGCATGTTGTTTGCTGGATGAAGGACTTAAAATGTTCAATAATATCTACGATCGCGTTGTACCTATGGCGTGCTACGACAAGTAAAAAATAGATCTATTAAAGAAAAGACCCATATTTCTCGCAATGTGCTGTTCTTGTGCGCATTACAGATCAAATGAAACCATTCTTGGCCTACAGTTACACTTCTCTCAAGCCATCTATAATGTCTCAGTCTACGTCAAAATTTCCATTTTATTTTTTTGTCAGGAGGTAAAAAATACAACATAAATATTTTTAAAAAATATTTCTAAAAATTATACATCTCAGTCAGTATTAACAAACCGATAGTATCATTAAGAAAAACTCGTAAGTGTGGCCGATGAATTCAAAATATGTGAATGTAAAAAAAAAAATTATAATAGACTTTTAGAAAATTCTGTACGTGGATGTACATTTAATTTACGGAAAGCCACTCCGTAAGGACGAATAACGGAAATGAGCTCCGTAAATGTAAAATACGGAAGCTCTCCGTATTCTTATGGTTACGATTGTGAGCCAAGTACAATGCAGATGATAACTGAAGCGTATAAAATCCCATCTTCGCAATACTACTTTGCGTAAAATAGTAGTAGGTGAGTGGCGAACCACTCGTGGAGTGCCAATTCGTTGATTTTTGTTCAAATTCCACTACAGGACATAAAATATGTATATACACTAAAACACGCACATAACCAAAATAAAGCTATTTTTTCGAAACATTGTTTTATAAACCTCAAATAAAACAAAACAGCAAGCGCTCTAACACGACTTGACACTAAGAGGGGCGCGTTCGTCACTTTTGTGTAAAATCCATATTTACGAAATACTTTGTGTGTAAAGGTTTGGCATGTGAGTGGTTCGAGTTATTGAGTGTTATTTTTCGATTCGTTCTCAAATCCCACCACAAGAAAAAATATTGAAACTTTTTTTTCACTTTCTCTTTTATACACAGAGAAATGAATTACGAAAGTAAAACTCTTTCTCTTAATCCCTGTTTGTAAGCCTGAAATAAAAAAAANTTATACACAGAGAAATGAATTACGAAAGTAAAACTCTTTCTCTTAATCCCTGTTTGTAAGCCTGAAATAAAAAAAACAAACTCGCTAACACAGGACTACACGAAGCTAAAAGGTATATGCATTATTGCGTATAAATGATTTATNAAAAAAAAACAAACTCGCTAACACAGGACTACACGAAGCTAAAAGGTATATGCATTATTGCGTATAAATGATTTATTTACAACAATATTTTTTGCAAATATGTGGTGGGTGAGAGGTAAAAATGGTGAATTATTTAACATTTTTCGAGAGTTCAAATCCTGCTATCGGACAGAATTGTTTAAACTTTTGTATAATCATTTTAATACACAGTGAAACACCCACATAACGAAAGTAAAGGTTTTTTTATTACCCCTTTTTATAAAGAGCAGACAAAAAACACTTTCAAATTTATGGATACTTTCATTAATTCACGGAGATTTATGTGAAATATACGGAGAGAATGACATTACAAAGANTAATTAATTCACGGAGATTTATGTGAAATATACGGAGAGAATGACATTACAAAGAAACGAAGAGTCCGTAATTTTTCGCAGATGTCTGGACAATTTATAACCGATACTTCCNAAAAAAAACAAACTCGCTAACACAGGACTACACGAAGCTAAAAGGTATATGCATTATTGCGTATAAATGATTTATTTACAACAATATTTTTTGCAAATATGTGGTGGGTGAGAGGTAAAAATGGTGAATTATTTAACATTTTTCGAGAGTTCAAATCCTGCTATCGGACAGAATTGTTTAAACTTTTGTATAATCATTTTAATACACAGTGAAACACCCACATAANACAGAATTGTTTAAACTTTTGTATAATCATTTTAATACACAGTGAAACACCCACATAACGAAAGTAAAGGTTTTTTTATTACCCCTTTTTATAAAGAGCAGACAAAAAACACTTTCAAATTTATGGATACTTTCATTAATTCACGGAGATTTATGTGAAATATACGAAGAGAATGACATTACAAAGAAACGAAGAGTCCGTAATTTTTCGCAGATGTCTGGACAATTTATAACCGATACTTCCTGTAATTTTACGGACATTTTTTCTGACACTTTATGCTTACATTTAAATACAACCGGAATTACAATAGTTATTATTTCAAGTCTCACCATCCATTATGACCAATCCTTATTTTAAAAATAAACTAACCAGTACTAACAGCAGGAATAAAATTCTGACACTCACGACTCGTGTCACACAATCCAAGAGGTATCAGCATATTCTGCTGCTATTCGCAATTACACATATGTGAGAGGTTTATTGAAGCGTAAGCAGCGCGCCCAGTACATTTCGACATATTTTAGAAGTGAGATTTATACCCCGCGGCAGCAAAAGCGACCACATAAGCGTATCAGGAATTTGCATGTCCGCTTAATGCACTCAAAAGTTTCTACAAAAAAAATATTTACGTTGGCAATAGGGACTACGAATTTTCGTTGCAAGTTTAACATGCGACGGGAAGAGTTATTGTGTAAACTCATAATCGTACAAAATATTGTCTGGCCACTTTCAGTGAATCCAATTTTGAGAGGAAAAAAACGGGTAAACCAGATTCTAAACGAGATGCTTCTTGATATGAACTACCATGAACCGTTTTTATGGCACTCGTTCGATTTAGTTTTTTAATTCGTACCATATAAATCAATTCGTGTGTGTAAGAAATGGTCAACAAAGTGAACATGATCAGCAAATGGAGACCATAATCTGAAACATATCTAAATCGTTTGGTGCCACCTTTGGTAGAACATCAGTAGTGCATTTTCAGATCATAAGCTGCACCTCATTCGTAGAACGTAAGATATTCTTCTTCAAACTCAGCACTGAGCAAGTGCAGTGAGGAAGGCACGCTTATTTACTTTTAGAGCCTGAAGAGCTAAACACACTACATTATGATATTTACACATTAACCACTCCCAGTAAAAGGCTGGTCATTTATTACAGGATGCTATTCTGCAGGTTAGTAATACAAATATTATTTACTTCAGTCATGTTACATTCGGAATGTCTGAGTAAAAGGAATCAACTAAGAAAAATTTTAGGCCTATAACAGTACCCACTTTTAGGGAGTAATGCACGTGCTATAATTCAGTTGCAGCCACGTGTTGACATTTTGTACATTATTGATATAATAAATGTTCAATATTAAACAAAGCGTTTTAGTACAGCAAGGATATGCGATGTGGGTTTTCATGCGAGCTTAATTATGTATGGTCCAACGACTGCTTATTGTTAGACATGTAATTGAAGTCGTTTCTACTCACTGCTATTTAAGGACCGTTCATGCACATAAATTTATGATCTTATGCTAGCAAAGAAAAATGCATTTGGAAAACAGTAAGGTGACATCGTCTCATGAAAGTGTTTGTGTTTTACGTCTCGAGGGTTACAAAAAAAATTTTCGAGTACAAATTTTTAAAAAATAGGAGTATTTGTAATACATTAATCAAATCAATTTTAAAATTATTTTCTGACCAATATTTTTGGTTCAATTTGAGAAACGCATATAAATTATTTACTCAATAAAACTGAGCGAGGTGTTACCATGGTTACAACACACTGGACTCGCAATAGGGAGTACCTGGGTTCGGGTCCCAGTACAGGTACCCATATTTAGGTGTTTCCTTTTTTTTTTTCTAAAACCACTCCAGGCGAGCGCATGGCCGATTCCGCCTCCGTTATGGTTTGTCAGAAAATCTCGTCCCGTCTTAAAATTTTCTGTCGATGAGATGTTAAGAGGCCAGCCTGCCTGGCGCTATAACTGCATTGCAAATTGTTTTAAATCCAGGTCCTTTTACGAAACTATCAAACGTGCGTCCAGCGTGCTGAACTACGAAAATAACACTGTAAGAAATTATTCTAAAATTTACTACACGAGTGTATACGTGGAGTGAGGAAGCGCGAATAAGAAAGTTATTTCCCATGCATTCAATGTTAGTGTTCCCACAGTTGCTCAGGAGGCGCAGTCGAATACGTAGGAAACGTTTCAACTTTGTATAGTAGCGACGCTAAACATTCCACAACTGTAACCAGATGTGGGGTATTACAATACGATATGTGGGTTTTAATCTTCCAATTCAGTTTAGGAAGTTTACAAGAAATTCTTTTTAGAGTGAACACACACTTCAAACTATGCCTGCCGATTACTTTTAGATGTCGCGCACATTAAAAACGCCATTTAAGAGCACCCCATCATGGTTACAAACGGCTTTTACAAAGCGCTGTAACTTAAAAAACTACGCGTTATATAAATACAAAAGTTTTCAAGAGACATGCACTGAACTTTGCTACAGGCTTTCAACCAAAAGTATTGTAAGAGCACGGCTTAAAGTCTCATAGGTGCACGCAGAACGTCGAGAAAATTGCACGCCAGTTCAGAGCCCTGAGCGTAGCGGCGATGGCCCTCTTGTAGCGCGTGCCAGTGTAACCCTTATAGCTCCCTCGCTTCTCGGCCTCAAACGCGGGGGAAAAAACCTCCAAGCTGGCGGGCCTATTAAAAACCCTGCCCATATACCTACCCATAATTCATAATACTAAAAATCAGACTGTAGTTGTAAGCCTCGTGGCTATGCCAGGCACGGAACTTCTTGGCCACTCAAGGACAGTCGATCAGCGGCGCTCCTCTCACTAGCTGGTGACAGTAGCCTATCACAGCTCTGCGCGGTTGTCTAGTTCACAGCGCTACCTAAAGTGGCCGCAACGAGTCGAGCAAAAAGGTTTCTCAGTTGCACTCATAAAATCGACAATGATTTCATTTAAATTCAGTCGTTTTTTTTTCTTTTCAAAAACTCATTATGCTGGACAAGTAGGTAAAAATCCCAAGTCTTTATCTATATCCGTTCGTGTTTTACACTGTTACGGAATGTGCCTGAAATCACGAGTATTTTTCGAATAACGAATACTGCTCCATGGACGTCTGCGGGGCGTATCTGAGTTCTTGAGTGATGGAGGTCTTAATAAAAATAAAATAACTCAATTTGATTTCTAATATATTTTGACAGATATTACTTACAGCAATAAATTATCTGTCTCAACTATTAGTATTTTTATTTAACAGCGAGAGCAATATTAAATGTATATTTTAACTGAATTAACGTCCATCTTAATTGTCTCTGTTCGGTTACAGTCAATTAATTAATACTCATTATTAACACATGTTCAGTCTATCTGTTGCCACTATTTGTAATGTCTTTCACTCACGCATCAAGTCCAATAGTCCAGTCTGCCAGCCGCACTCTTCACTGCTGGATACTCGCAGTCGCAGATTTCAATTCCGCTGGCCACATCTCTCGCTGCTCATCTTCTATCGCACGAGCCACTCATTCAGTCGTCAACTCCTCGGCTCGGAGGCCTGTCACTCTTTTATATCGTTCGCCCTGACCATCTACAAGGTTTAATGCACCCCGAGTCATGCTTAGAGAAGGAGGTCAGTAATACAGAGCATTGTTCAGATAAACGATTGATTTATATCAAAACAACCAGAGTCAGCAGCGTGCACCGTAAAAATTATTATCGTGTCGGCTCACTTGCGGCCACCAGCCCAATTCTCGCCTGTTCATTCAAAACAATCCTTTAACTTTCTGCCGCCGCTATCATATAACTGCCTGCCCTTCACTTTCACTCGCAGGCGCGGGAAGCAAAGCATCGAAAGCGTAACAATATTTAATATTTATTTCATTTCTAATTAACGTCCTTCTTAATGTCTCTGTTTGGTTACAGTTAATTAAATCATATTCATCATTAACACGTGTTCAGTCTATCTGTTGCCATAATTTGTAATGTCTTTCACGCACGCATTCAGTCCAATGGTCCAGCCTGCCAGTTGCACTATTCACTGCGCCGATGCTCGCAGTCGCAGATTATCCTCCCGCTGGTCACTTCTCTCGCCGCGCACTTCTCTTCTCGCTCGTAGCCCTTCGCTCGATGCCGCATCCACTCATCCATTCAACAACTCCCGGCTTGGAGACCTGACTCACCTTTTACAACCGCTGGCATTTACCTGGAAGGTTCGCTGCGCCCCGAGACCAGCTAAGAGAACCGAGGTCAGTAATCCAGGGCACTCTTCAGATGTCTCGAAGGCACCCGATCATCAAGGTCGGGAGCGGCCCGCGCCCTTATAGGCGTAACAGGCATGCTTTGTAAACATACCTTTGACTTGCTGCCGCCGCTTCTCCGGTTGCAACTGATATCACGCGCGTCCATAAATTATCTAACTACTCTGTCCTTTTTTTCCACCCGCTCGCACGAGGCCGGCCAAGGTCAGCGGCGGAGACCAGCGACATGTAACAATATTATTATCTCTTCTCTGAGAGGAAATCATATTACGTAGGTATATCTAAATTTTTCCGCCTTGCTTTATAAGTTGATGATAACAAAGTCTTGAATCGGGTTTAGTCGGAACAGATAATGTGTAGCACAACAGCTGCCGCTGGTGCTTGCTCTAGCCCGTAGCCCAGGGTCAGTATCGTGACGAACTTCGAACGATCCTCGCTGTTTTTCATTTGCTTCCGTGTAAAGTTTGCGTAGGAATTAGGTTGGTAAGTAAACCTTGTGCTACCATACATAGTTGCAAGGGAAGTGGTTAACAAATAAGGTGTGCAATATAATTTTACTAATTATCAAAAAACAGTTTTGCAGAAGTATACATTTTTAACAAATTAACAGTTTGACAGCAAGAGCGTGTGAGGCTGGTGAACGCACCATGCGACTGACATGCGTCTTACATTTAAGGCAATATTTGTGTCATTTCCTTTTGCGTATATTTTCTATACCCCATTAGTATATTTATTCCATGTTATCTACTTTCCTATTCTTTTATGTTGCATATATTAAGTGTTATTATTAGGTTCTCGTTGTACTTTTATTGGTACTTATATTATTGATTTCTTGTCTAATTTTGCTCTGAGCGCTTGGCAAAGCCATGGTTGGCCTTTCTATAATTTGTGTGTTTAGTGTATTTAATTTTACTGTATTTCCTTTCTATTATAACCCATACGAGTGTTACTTTATCGTAATTCGGATACTTATTCCCCGATGTATATTTCGTACTTACTTGTTTATTGCATTTATCTGCTATATACGGTGTTCTACCGTTTGCTTGTGTCCTTCCTTTACTGAGCCTTCGCACATATTTTGTACCATCTCATTTACCATACGTATAATTACTCCGCTTTGTTTTCCCGCTCTTTTATCTCCCTTACCTTAAGTGCTATTATTAGGCTCGTGTGGTGCATTCATTGATACTTTTAATGTCTTCTTCCCCTTTGTACATGGAAAAGCATTCGGTGGCATTCCTATATTTCTGTATAATTAGACGAGGTCTTCTTATAATTTTACTCCCTTTCTATGCTCGGGGAGGGAGTTACTTTAAAGCCTAAGATGTATCTTTATATGTAATGACATTTTGGTGTTTATTAGTGTCTAGTGTTATGATGTGATGAGGCCTTAACTGAACGGCCTGCCTGATCACACCTTCAAACATTAAACCAGGACACGAGCGTGATTGCAACAACACCTTGGGAAGACCGTTGCAGAAATCCCCTCCACCGGCCAGTAAATGAGGCCGAGAATATAAAACAACGCAACTGATATAGACCAGCGTTAACACTGGGAGCGGCGTCTTTTGTCGTCGAGCCGACCAGAGAGAAGACTACGGAAGATGGGTGTGTCCGGCCGTCGTCAACCGCCTCTTAGAATCAGCCTCCGGCAACATGAACAAGGTGGGGACTTTCCAATTAGACTATATTAATAATGGCGTGAGATAATAACAGTTAATATAATTAATTAGCATCTTGGTATACAATTTAAAGCTCCCCCGATCAGTAGTCATTTAAATAATTACTGTAAAATCCTTATGTGTAATAAACCTCATCTTATACTGTTATGCTCTAGCGAATCATGACTAATTATTGAGTTACTACCATAGCACCTTTCACGTATAAATGGCTTAAAAGCTAATTCGTAACACTTCGTTGTATACAGCGCAATACCATTTTATTGTGCCTTTCATTCCCTCGGATTTCACTATTCCTTGTACATTTTCCTTCATTTTCCAGTATATTTTTCCTGTTATAAACACACTTTTCCTTTGCTTACACTCAGTCACACCGATGGTTGTGTGGACACCAGCTCATTCTTAGTTATCTAGGCACATCCTTCCACTTTACTTACCACACCTTAAGTGCTATGGTGGTGCGGGGTGTACCATGCCCTTTTATTACTTTCTTATTAGTTCTTCCCTTTTCTCGGTGTTTCCTTTACTTCTAATTAATGAATATTAAGTTATCTGGTAGTGCGGGCGCTTAAGTCCCGCAGGGCGCACTAAGCTCGTTAATGGTACCTCAGTCTTAGTTGTTCTCTTTCTCTAGGTATATCCTATTATTTTAATTAACACATTACGCTTTACGGCAGTGCGGGCACCTAAGTCCCGCAGGGTGCACCATGCCCGCATATAGTACCTCCGTCTTAGCAATTCCCTTTCATCGGTATTTATTTTCATTTTATTTTACATACATTAACTTATATGGCATTGCGGGCGCCTCAGCCCGCAGGGCGCAATACCCATTCTTTTATAGACACTCATATCCCTTTTGTCTTATAGAACACTCATTACCTTACCGATTGTAATTTCCTTTAGTCATTTCCTTCTTTGTATTTCGTTGTCACTGTTCCATATTTCCGCTCCTACAAGTTTTTTTTTTTCCTGGTTATTGGCTTAAGACTAGTGCTAGAGTAAATTGTTTATATTCGTTGGTTTAATTTTTTATTTATTCATTTTGGGGGTTTTGGGTATTTTTCCCCCACTGCTTTGTACTTATCGTTGTTTTTTTTTGCAGTTTCCTTGGCATATTTGCACCCGTCAGTTACTGTGTAAGAACGATGTTTCGTTGATACAGATGTATTCTGTTTTTCTTTGTATTCACTTTTTTTCATATTGTATTCGCGCCTTTGTAATTGTGTCATTGTTCGTAATAAACAAACAATTAAATAAAAAAAACCATTGTGTCATTTAGGAAAAACAAATTTTTAAGGAAACTAGATAGAAATTGTAATGATTTTAACAAAGACTGTCTTCGGAGAGTGGCGTTAGTATTTTACGATAAGGGGGTAAGATCCGACAAAGATTTACGGAAACTATGCGTGATAGGTTATACGTTTTCAGCAATTTCCACGGCAATATTTTTTCAAAGTGTCGGTTTTTGCTATAAGAAATCGAATCAAATGACGGGCGGAAGTTTTTAATTGAAAATAAAAAATAACATTACAACTGTTTGAACAGGAAATAGGAGTTTGTGCAGCCATTACAGGATATAACACAAATATGAATTATTTTTGCAATGTTACACAAAACTAAAAAAAAAAAAATTAAAACTGTTATATATATATTTAGAAGTTATATATATGTATATATTCATGAGATAGACGTTATTAAAATGTAAATTTAAGTGCCAGAATGTTTTTACTACGAATGTAAAATTTGGCAGTTCGTCTGCCCAGTCAGTATTCTAATATATAGGAAATGTCAAAATATGCTCTATATCTCGTATGTGTTTTTATATATTTCTGTCTGTACTATATTAATAAACTCTTCTTTATGTAAATAAATGTAATTTTTATTAATACATTCGAGAATTCACGCCACACGTATTATGACGGGATGGACGCTTGTTATAGGCTATTCACGGCAAAATGAGCACTTTTTGAAGCCCTCTCATTTGGAACAATAGTCAACAAATATATATTTTATTGTATATTTAGAAGTTAACTTTAGAATCAGGTGCAATACATACACTGTGTTTATTGCTTACATGGTAGTATTTATTTTAAAAAGTGGCGGAAGGATACAAAATGACTGATAGGAAAAAAAAACTAGGTCCTCAAAAGTTCTCACTTTACGATAAACAGCCTATAGATTTTGCAACGGGGCTTGGTACTGCTCGCCGACAAGCTGACACTGAGCTGCCAATGAGTTCTGTGTCTGGTATAAGCAGAGATCTTGTTGCGTAAAAAGTAAGGCAGGGAAGAAAATCAAGTAAATTTGTCTTCGAATTCTCTTGTAAATATAGGTTTCGCATAATTTTTTTGTGTGTTTGTGTTAACGCACACACGCGCCGAGAGAACGCTCTTGCTGCCTACAAGTGTCCGTTTTTTTTTTTTTACAGGGCACTCCATTGGCTGTTGCGAGATGGGTTTCCGTGATAACCGCGGTTTGAGTACCACTGTTGTCGTCTTATGGGGAGCAGTTTCTCTGCTTTATCGAGTCCCCTGGAACAGACGCTTCCTCCGCGTTACTGCCTCGCCAACTGCCACAGCTTACCCCCGCCGTGCAGATAAATGCGTGTGTGCCCTCTTCCCTTACAGTGTTGACAGCTTTCTGTGGGGGCGTGAAACTGCTGTTACGGTCGCCACTTGTGGCCGCCTCGAAAGATAAACCACTTTGCGCCGTGCCACTCTTCCCTGTCAGATACTGGCTGTCTCTGTGACTGTAAGAGAAATGATTTAGAAAATAAAAAAAGAAAATTATATACCATTTCTGTATTTCAAAATCCAGAATGCGGTTTCTTTTCACACATATCACACAAATAAATACGATTTAAGTTTATTTAAACTATTATATACAGTATTACTCAGCTAAGATGTTCACCCCAAATATCTTCCGAACTGTTCAAGATGTCGAAATTTCTATATCATAATTCGTAAATGGTACTACGGGGCTCGTGAGGCACAGTCTATATCTGTTCCGAGATGTAATTAGGTACTGAGATATCGATATAAATATTGGTTTTTTTAAATTGGAACAAACCCATTTCTCCCAATAGCATAACATATTATTAAGCAGCGAATTCGGTGTCGTGTTCACTTTGAAAATCATACCAGTACTTTTTTATTATATGGTGGTTTTCATAGGTGTATTGTTATGAAGTGATCAGGCCTTAGCTGGACGGCCTTCCTGATCACACGATCAAACATTGAACCAGGGCACGAGTGTGATTGCAGTAATACCTTGCAAAAGGCAGTTGCAGAACCCCCTCCACCGACCAGTAAACGAGGTCGAAAATATTAAACAACTCGCCCGATATAGGCCAATGTAACACTGCGAGCGGCGTATTTTGTCATCGGGGCAGCGGACCAAGAATACGTGGAAATGGGTGTGTCCGGCCGTCGTTAAACGCCTCCTATAATCAGCCTCCGGCAACATGAACAAGGTGGGGACTTTCCAGTTAGATTGTAATAATAATGGCGTGCGTTAATAAAACTCAATATAATTAATTAGCAGCCTGTTATTCCATTTAAGCTCCTCCAATCAATAGTCACGTAAATAGTTATTACATAATTCTTATGTTCAATAAACCCCATCTTACATTGTTGTGCTCGCTATACCTAATCATGACTCAATATTTAGCTACGCCCATAACCCATTTCAGGTATGAATTGACTTAAAAGATAATTCGTAACATTGGCGGAAGCGCCGGGTAAAACTGGAGTGTCACAGAAATGGAGTTAGAAACAATAAAGTATTTCGGCATTCATTTCCGACGATTCCGTTATGGCAGAAAATTCGCCATAGAATCAGATCACGCATATTTAAGATATCTGCATCCCACGGCTGAGCACAACACACGTATTAAAAAATTTGGCAACTATCTGACTTCGTATTTGAAACAAAAATAATAAAAGGCAAAACCAATATAATTGCAGACACTCTTTCCCGCCTACCCGAACACAACACGAATATTCAAACCACAAACAAGACAAACTATATCCCACTATACAAGTTTCTAGCACACCAAATAGTTTACATGAGGCGGCAGCAGCCCTAATTTTATATAATCCACAAAAATCAGACGAAATACGCACAAGCATTTATAAACATATATGTAAGAAATGGGATGAATATTAACAATTGCTAAGAGAAAACTACGATACTCGAAGCAAATAAAAAACAAAACAACGAGCACCGGCTATTGACCACATTACACATATGTTAATTTTCCAAGATATAGCAGATAATTATCACATTACTATTAAAATTATCCCCGGTAATAAAAAAAAGGAATTTTGAATTCAGTCAATGAACCGTTATCAATAAACACAATGCTTGCTCAGAAAAAAGACCCCGCTCCCAGTGTTACACTGGCCTATATTGGAAGCATTGTTAAATATTTTCGACCTCGTTTACTGGCCTGCGGAGGGGGTTTCTGCAACTGCCTTTCGCAATGTATTACTGCAATCAAGCTCGTGCCCTGGTTCAACGTTTGAAGGTGTGATCAAGCAGGCCATCCAGCTAAGGCCTAATCACTTTATAACAGTGTTCATTTGACCTTAGCTGTGGCGGGGTATGTTGCGTCATTCACTGGGAGATGTTGCATTGCTGTGGACTGTGAAAAAGACACGACAGCTAGGTGAATCAATTGTAATCAATCTATAAACATCACATTAAAAACACGTTTTATTTGTTTGTAACATCAACAACAACATCAACCAAAAAACTTTTCGCATGCGTTATATATCTGTGTTCCTGTATCACCAGCGCGTGCGTCACCTGTGTAGGAATATTCACTTGGATGGCGCATGAATAATGAGTTCAGTCACACGGCAATGATAAATTTGCATATTGCGGAAGGATACAAATGAATCGGGGAAGTAGATCCGAAGCTGGGATTTCAAAATTCCTCAGTTTACTGTGGAAAGTCTATCGTATTTTCTAAGATGCAGCAGTCTGAAAAAAATTGTTTTTGACTATGTAAGAAGGCTCTAAAATAATATTTATAGCGTCTGAAACTTAAACTTCCATTGTGTCCTCGTTTGGAGTATATATATTTTTTTGTAGCCAAACGTACTAGTGACGCGTTTAATAGTTTCGAGGAAAAACAGCGTCAGGCAGGCGACCACTTGTTCAGCCAAACATGAACAAAATATTAAATGGATTAGTACGAGGGG